>LBFL01012788.1:30108-41175 GCA_000988845.1 Hypochthonius rufulus
TCATTTTCAATATATTTTACATTAAACAATAAACTTTGATCTGTTTTGATGCGACTCTATTTTCAGTGACAAAATGAACGCACTGTATTATTGTAATTATTACTTTCATAATAAACTTATGAATGCAAAAGCCAAACTTTAGATATTCCTTTATACTTTCTTAAATGTCTAGACTTTTCTGATACTATAAGTATTTAAGAAATAATTAATATCATTGAATTAGGCTCATAATTACTATGATATCAAAGATTAGGATTTAGATTATCATTATTATTATAAAACTGTAATACAATTAATAAGGATAAGTAAAGGATAAGTAAAGGATAAGTAAAGGATAAGTAAAAGATAAGTAAAAGTTAAGCATAAAAATATTTTATTGAAATATTTGATTCATATGAACGATTTATTCACATTAAATAAATAATTAAATTTAATATAAAAGTTGAAAATAAACTTTAAAAAAAACTTTTTATTAAACTATTACTTTAAACAATACTATTGTTATATAAAAACAGATGTCAGTTCATAACGAAGGAAATTTTATGTAATATAAAATAATATATCTGTACATATGAAAAGGTTCCAAATTTTATATTATATTACTTATTTAGTATTACTTTTAATATATATTGACATATAATGTTTTATATTTTATTAGAGGGAAATTCTCAATGCCGTAACCGAATGCATTACTCGTGAAGAGAGAGGATCATAACGTAAAGCATTAGCATTGAGCATTAAATGTATGTCCACCATATTTGTTGAGAGTGTCTTTAGCATTGTGACACCAGTAATTGAATTGAATCGGAATCACTAATTAATCGATAATTAAAAGGTATGTCATGTCATTGGGTATTAACTTTTTTATTAATAATTTCTTAAAAATGTACATAAATACGTTTAATGAGAATATTATACAATGTTTATGATTCTAAAGGAAATGACATTCAAATGCCGGTGTAAGCGTTGTGTTAATGCATCTCATTTTAATGGGCGTTACATTTTGTTTCTGCATTTTTGTGTAATGCTTAATAATCCGGTGTTTCATTTAATTATTTATGAATTTATTGATTTATTATTTACACGACACAAGTATTTGCATGAATCACATTCTAAATTAGTAAATTGTTTTTCCAGAATGTGAATATCGTGATATTTTCCCATTTCCCCGTACATATGTACATATTTGAGGAGTTTTGAGGAAATTAATATCTATTTTTAGATGATTTCGTAAATGAATTTACATTAATTGATATGTCATACAACAATAACCTCTTTCAACAGAAATCTCTTAATTTCCTTATGAGAGACACGATTTAATGAATTCGTTTTTATTTGAAATTAGCATTAAAGTTAATGAAAATCCCAAAAAGAAACGCTTCAATATCCTTATTTAGCAAAAAACAGTGCATTTTGCAATTGATATGCCCCTTTAATCTTTAAAATTGTTTAACGGTGATTTTTGATGAATTAATGTGTATTATGAATTACTGTGTAATGTCTGTGTGTGCGTTATGTTAATTTGGGACAAATCCCACTCAAAGTGCATTGTCATGAACACAATGTTTTCATTAATGTTAAGCAAAACTCTGCTCCTTAAGTGTTCACCGACCGAAACGACGATTATGTATTTATATTAAATAAAACAGATAATGTTAAGTAACGTTAAATTACGTTAAATAATTTAATAATTCACGTTTTTTGTCATTTCCATCGTTTGTTTCCTCTTTTCTCTACACACATACACATACACATGCACATTGTAGTGTATGTGTGTATTGTAAGCGAAAACTTTTATTGTATATAAATACATTGCATTGAATTTTCATAATAACACCGTCATTTGAATTCTCTCATTGAAATAGTGTTTTAATAATGAATTAGAAACACTGTCCTTGAAAATAGTACACTTTAAAATGGGTATTCATTGAAAAATGGAGTCATTAAGTACCCCGAAGGGCCTTATTAAGGACCAACTGTTGTCTAATGATGATTATGATGTCGTACGATGATGATAATGCCAAAAATATCCCAAATTAATAATGGAATTAATGTTTACCGCAAAGAGTTATCATGACATAAGTTTTGCATTTTTCATGTGTCACGGTGTTTCGGTCCGAACTTAATTGTGTATCACGTATTGAAATACCTCTTTGGGCATGACTTTGTAATAGTTTCTGTGGTTTTATGTCGCATGTAATGTAATGTTATGGCAGAAGAAAATTGTGATTATTCTTTTTCATGTCCAAAAGCGACTGACTATAGTCGTACATCAGGTTTTTTCACATTAAAAACATCTCTGTGCAAAGTTCGCACCGATGTGTGAGTTGATCTTTCGGAGAGAGTTCCGTTCTGAGGTTATAAATTCGCTATTTTATTAATGTTTTGCTCATGTTTAATTTAGACGCGTTTCAAATGAGAGGCCGCATCTTAAGTCAACTTTTGATCGTGGGAGTCACAGAGAATACTTTTGTAATACTTTTGTTGGTCTTAAGGGTCTTAATTTACATATAAATCTATTACAACAGAATCTATTTTTAAATCATTTATGACGTTTTGCTGATGATCGAACCCTTATATTTGATGCGATCGCATTTTTTTTGAATGTTATAAATTTTTAAAAATAATTTTATTCCCAAAAATGTTATCGGTAAATACAGTGAAAATACAGTGAAAACACAATGAAATCACAATGATTCACATACTCGAGATGAAAGTGTATGAAATTCCATAATAAGGTTAATCTGTTACGTTATTTCACACCCGCCCTATGCTATTAGAATGACATACCGATGCAGTTGAGTTGAGTATGAATAAAATAATTTACATTACACTTTGATGATGCTCATAACCACTGTGTCAATAATAATTGGAGATAAGAATATCAAACAGCGTTATCAGTTATTAGTTCATCATACACAACTGTACGATATGATACATTAATTATGCATTTAGTACATAATGTTTATTTTATTTTATGTCAGAATATTTAGAAACTGCTAAAATAATGATGATACCATAGATCGGATTGACTTACAAATTGGGTCATAATTTAGTATGTTTTAGTATGTGTGAGTGTAAATGTGTAAGCATCATATTTCCGTTTTCAGTGTCGAGTGTATGTGTATGACAATTAACTGATTTATATCAAACGTATGCCGCCTCTTTTGTTGTGTTTTCATGCCATTTGATGTGAGGCGTCTTTTGGGTTACATTATAAACTCAGAGTGTATTCCTAATCAAAAAACGGGTCTCATAAAAGGCGTACGCTCAATCGGTTCACATCATTGTATATAATATTTTATTTAATATTTTGTTATTTATTTATTCCGACACATTTTAGTATATCAAAACGTTTAACGGGTATTAACGGGTAATATTTAGAGAAAGGAAAACGTATATATTTATTGTTTTAGTAATAAAAATTAATGATTGTCTGTGCCGTGATAGTAGTTTTGTGAAATAATAATTAACGTATAGAGTTAGTTAAATGCATGATTTTTAAGGGCCTCATTTTTTCACTATTTTCTATTGATGAGTGTGGAGATGTGATTGTGTATCAGTAAAACAGTGCTTCGGCTTTACTTTTTTCTCGTCAATTCGATGCGCTTAATTAACTTAATGTACTCACTTTGGTAAAAGATATGCCTATTGAAGTATGCGCATTGCAATATAACGCATTTAGTGCCAACATATTTAATGAACACTTTTAATTACAGATAATATTTTCTGCACATTTTAATCATTTTTTTTCTATTCATGTTTTTTGTTTTACCTGAATTAATAGAAATATTTTTTCACATTTAATAGCTCATCACACCTCTAATATAATAGAATTCGTTCGGTAATTGAGTAATTGAGTAATCGCCAAAATGCCGAAAGCAGTGAACGTTCGCGTTACCACAATGGATGCGGAATTGGAATTCGCAATTCAGCCGAACACAACGGGAAAACAGCTCTTTGATCAGGTGATATGCTAATTGAACGCATTAATATTTATATTTATAATTTTTATAATTATTTTTATTTAATATGACTTTGACATTTGAAATTGCTTAATAATGACTTCTTTCAGGTCGTGAAAACAATTGGTTTGAGGGAGATTTGGTTCTTCGGGCTTCAGTATGTCGATAGCAAAGGTTACGCAACTTGGCTAAAGCTGAATAAAAAGGTATATATATATATATATATAAAACATGATAAATTTTGATTGGAAAATAATTGTGTTTTATGTGATAATACATATTCTGTGCTAATTTTGTCTCTGCAATTCTTTTCTAATCTCTCTCTATCATTCGGATCCGTTTCGTAAGACATTTTCTCTGATAATAGAGTCATTAAGAGAATGATAAATTTTTACAAATCATAAAGAATTATTATCGAAATGACATTTGCCGCGGAACGTGTTATGTTTTGTTATGAGATGATTGCACGAGTTAAATATGACCATTACATTGCATTAAATTTATATTAATGTATCTATGAGAGTATCACGAATGTAAAGCAATTTTTACATTATGATTTACATTATAAATAAGTGCATCGTAAACATGATTAAAGTATTGATGTACCATTATGTACCGTTAGGTTATGAGTCAAGATGTGAAGAAAGAGAATCCATTGCAGTTCAAGTTCCGTGCCAAATTCTTTCCCGAAGACGTCGCTGAGGAGATTATTCAGGACATTACGCTGGTATTGTCAATATATACATATATATATACATATATACATGTAATATATATGTAATATATACATATATATGTATTACATGTGTTTTATTGTGTTGGACTTTGTGCTTTACCATACCTGTTTTATTGCATTTCAGAGACTATTCTATTTACAAGTGAAGAACGGGATTTTGAGTGATGAGATTTACTGTCCTCCGGAAACGTCTGTATTATTAGCATCATACGCAGTTCAGGCCAAATATGGCGACTTTAATCCCGAAACTCATAAAGACGACTGTCTTCAGAATGACCGCCTTTTGCCACAGAGAGTCTCCGATCAGCATAAATTGTCGCGCGACCAATGGGAGGAAAGGATCACAAATTGGTGGGCCGAACACAAGAGTATGCCGCGTGAGGATGCGATGCTCGAGTACCTGAAGATCGCTCAGGACTTGGAAATGTATGGTGTTAATTACTTTGAAATTAAGAATAAAAAGGGAACGGACTTATGGTTGGGTGTTGATGCACTCGGACTGAATATATACGAAAAAGAGGATAAATTAACACCGAAAATCGGGTTCCCGTGGAGTGAGATTAGGAATATATCGTTCAATGATAAGAGATTCGTTATAAAACCCATCGATAAGAAAGCACCTGATTTTGTGTTTATTGCTCCGCGACTCCGCATCAATAAACGCATATTAGCATTATGTATGGGAAACCACGAACTGTACATGCGTAGGCGTAAACCCGACACCATCGAAGTGCAGCAAATGAAGGCTCAGGCCCGAGAAGAGAAAATATCGAAACAACAGGAAAGGGAAAAGTTAAAGAAAGAGATCGAAGCTCGCGAAATGGCGGAAAAGAAACAACAGGAGTATGCCGACCGATTGAGGATGATGCAAGAGGAGATGGAAAAGAGACAACGCGAGTTGATCGATGCACAAGAGACCATCAGACGATTGGAGGAACAATTGAAGGCCTTACAAATGGCTAAAGAGGAAATGGAACGGAAGCAAAACGAATTGGAATCCCTCATGAAACAATTGGAGGAGTCCAAACAAATGGAACTCGCGGAACGCGAAAAGTTAGAGGATGACATCCGACGGAAACAGGAGGAAGTCCAACGCATTCGGGAAGAGGTCGAAATGAAAGATGCCGAAACACGACGACTGCAGGATGAGGTCGAAGAGGCCCGCAGGAAACAGGAGGTCGCTGCTGCTGCTCTCATTGCCGCATCAACACCACAACACCACCATCTCCGTGAGAATGAACATGAAGAGAATGACGAGGAATTGACTAATGGAGAAATCAGTATGTTCTGAATATTATATTACTAAAACAATAATAATTTTATGCACAGATGCATGTTTAATGGGAGGAGATGGTGATGGTGATAGTGCCATTGACGTTCCACGCCCTGAAGAAGAACGGGAAACAGAAGTATCGAAGAAAAAAGATCTTCAGGAACAGCTTAAGGTAGTGATTAATGACTGCGATTATGCCCTTTAGTGTGTGATTATCGATTATAAATTTTCTGAACTTTTTATTTAGATGTTGAGTAAGGATCTGGCAATGGCCAAAGACGATAGTAAAGTAACCCGAAACGATGTACTGCATCAAGAAAATGTTCGGCAGGGAAGAGACAAATACAAGACCCTCCGGGAAATCAGAAAGGGAAACACCAAACGCCGTGTCGATCAGTTTGAGAATATGTAACGTGTCCTTACATCGAATATGTTTTTACGCACTGATGATTACGGCCTTTTTTTTGTTTTTCTGATAAAATATTTTTAAAAAATTTTCAAAAATCGTAGTGTTATAGAAAAGGGATCAAAAAGAATCAAAGAATATAATTGATATAATTTTGCACAAAACGATCATTTTCTTCTCTATTTAATGAGATTATTTTGTGTTGAAATTATATACTAATTATACGTTTAGAAAGAAATGAACAAAACAATTTTAGATAATTATATTATTGGAGAATCCATATTTTTCTGTCTTTTTTTTAATTTAACATAATTTGAAACACCCGTTCATGCATTACACTCATTCCTCGATTCGAGATGCATAAAGGAAGTATTGATTCTGAAATGTGATGTTTTCTCTTAATTAATTAATAATTTTAGTTTTAATACGCATGAACAAATAGTTTTGCATCACTCGTTTAGCATACATGTAATGAACATCTTTAAATTCAGAATTTTCTTGTAATTTTTTCTAATAAATTTAGAGATATGCACTTTTATATTCTTGAATTAGGAAAGTATTATTTTTCTCTGTATAATTTCTCACATAACACAGAGAAATACATTCATATATGGTTCATTATATGCCTCTCCTGTGAATTTTGTGCCTTCAGATTTATAGAGTTTTGCAATGAATTTCTAAAATTATCGAAAATTTTGTAATTCGTATTTTTCGGGTCACATTTTTGGTCAGATTTATATTTAAATAAATATGTATAACCAATTTATATCATTCTTTTCACTTTAGACAATCATATAATGAGGAAATACTGTTTAAAATTGTTCCCTATAATTTGATATGTATAATGTAATGTAACGTAACTTAACACTTATATTCCAATTGAAATTAACAATAAAACACATCTTTAATATTTTACTATTAAAACTTAATTACAGTCACGTACTTTATTAATTAAACACGTGACAATTTAATTTTATTAATTAAACGCGTGACAATTTAATTTTATTACGCATATAATTATTTGAAAACTTTAAAAGTTTACTCCGAGAATTGTATTCACTCTCATAATGACTCATTTATATACAAATAATGTGCGCATCATACATGTTCATCACCATCAATGATCACGTGTCAATGGTAAACATTGAGTTTTGATTCTGTTTATGATAATTGTTTTGACTCATATTTTAATTATATTTTTAATTATACATTTGAATAGCAAAATGTAAGTGATTTTAATTATACGTTATTTTATGTTTTATTATCTCAGAAATATTAATAATTATAATGTTTAAGCAAAACTGACAAAATATATGAAAATAATAAATATAATTAAATACATAATCATTTTGTATACATTATAATTAAACAGCTGATGATATGCCGCGTGTGTTTGAAACTGAAGACGATCTGAAGACAGACGGATCATCGTGTTCCACTGTAAGAGACGATTTTAAGGCCTGCATTTTACAAACCGATTGTGTCAGAGTGGTAATGGTATTTAAATATACACATAAACCCTTCTAACGTCAACTCCCGCGTGAATAACCTTTCTAACGTGAAATGCTTAAGCCTGAGTCATATAAACCTTTGCTATTTTAACCTCTCTAACGTGAAATCCTCCTTATCGTGAGCAAAAATTTTCGCCGCAATATAGTCACGTTTGAGGGGTTTGTGTGTATTAAAGTGTTTTAAATTCTCATATTTTTTTTATCATAAAATTATCATTTAAAGGCTAAGAAAACACCGCGCGACTGTATCATGTCACAGGATTCGACAGTTCCCGATGAATGCTTTCGATTGAGACAATTGTTATTCGAATGCAAAAGGAGTTTGGTATGTGTGTGATGAGAGTTATGGAAAATGAAATTAATATTTTTAAGTAAATTTCATTTTCCATAATTTACTATTATGATGTGTATAATTAAATAATAATTACTTTTATTAAAAGCTCGATAATAGAGCGCGATTTCGTGGGAGAAAAGGGGTTATTTATTGAGGTTTTCATGTATTTCTATGAATTAACAATAAAAATTGTATATATTCATTTAATACGCGTTTACGATTGAAATATAAGAAATTTACGAATTTATTATTATTATTAATTGTAACGAATAATTATTATATGCATTAATTAATGAAATTAAATAAATCTAAAAATTATAGTTAAATCATTAGAAAAATGATGAATCAATGACTAGAAACTGAGAAAAAATATGATTTAACAGAGAAAACACGATAATTATTTAGTAAATAAAATCAATTGAATGTGATTAGTTTTTCTTTGGGCCTTTTTTCTTGGACTTCGGTGATGTCGACTGAAACACACTCGAAGCTGACATTAGATTCTCTATGTATTGACCCAAAACTTGATTTTCCGATTTTAGTTTAAGATTTTCTTCTTTAACACTGTCAACTCTTTGAGACAAATCTAAATATACACGTAAATAATAATTAAATTATCATTAGTAAATGATTAATGTAAATATTAATAAAAAATATATGCAAAAAATGAGTTGAAACATAACCATATAATTATGTAAATTTATGGGTCAAGTAATTGAGGCAAATCAATTATTATCGTCAATTAATCGATCATTACCATCGAGAGTATTCTGAAGTTCCAACACTTGTGCAATGAGACGGTCCTTTTCTTCGGCTTCGTCTGGACTCAGATCAGGATCCAGTGCTGTACATTTGGATCAAAACAAAATTAATTAACGTTTAAATTACACATTTCCATTGATTAAAATTGTTAATTAGTGTATTGAACGGTGAGTATGAACAGTGTTAAGGTAATTAACTAATTAATGTGTTAACATAAAACTCATACTCAACTCATACTCGCCAATGGACCGTCGATTCCATTAGCATATTCCACTGATGCAATTGATTCAATACTATGCTCGTGTCTGAGCATTTGCAATGAATTATTCATATTAACATGAGATTTGCCATCATTAGCATCATCATCATTGTCATTATCACTTAATTCATCATCAACAACATCCGCATCCACTAATGGTATATTATTTGCATCATCGTCCAATCGCTTTACGCCATCGATTGACATTTTAATGGTAAAATGTTATATTTTATATTAAATTAATATCACTCCTTTGACAATAACAAACATGAGGTACACAAATGAGTCATGTCAATTGACATGCGTAAATGAAATAATCGTATACTGAAATGAGACAAAAAACTTTTTAATTTCACTTAAAAATTATAAAAAATGATTAATATTTTTATATAAAGAGTTTAATTCTCTTAAAATAATATTTTCTTTTACTTTTATAATGAAAATGAATAATTATAATACTTAATAATAATGTAAAACACAGATTGAGGCACATCTAATGGTATACTCTAATGGTGTAGTATAATGGTATAGTCTAATGGTATGGACTTATCTAAAGACCATGCGAGGGGTGTTCATACGTAAGTACCGTGAGAATCTCTCTGCACTTATGTTCCATGAGAGAGTCTCACGCTAAAAATGCTCAACGGTTTTGAACGGGGAAAACGTAAGAGAATTTTGGGGCACCGTCAGTGGTATCAATTGTCAGTGGCGTCATAATGGCGTTGCAATGCTATTCAATGCGCAATCGTATCACAATTTATCATACCATTAGTGGTATTTAAGTGTAATGAGAATGCACTCGGATTGACTGTGTACGTGTGACTGACTCTATGTGATTATATGTGTTTATTGCAAATTCATTTACAATTGTTTATTGATATATTCGTTATGTGTTTGTGTATTGTATATGTTCGTGAATTTTACTGATTCCATTGGAATTATACCATTGACAGTCTCCATGTATAATGGCATTAAACAGTAAATAGACCGGAGACCCCAATTCGTGTCATCCCATTCGTGCATCGCTATTTCGGTGCACCGAATTTTAGTGTTTTTCACACGTTTCGTTACGATGCGACGAATTTATGTTTATGTTCGGTCATTAATTAATATTAATTTCAATTATTCGACTTCAGCTATGGTCATGCGACAGGTATTGGAACATTTTGGTCAATATTTGTACATTATATGTAATTAATTAATTTCGATACTTTTCTGAGACTGACTTTAGCAGTGACGTGAATTGATTGACGCGATTCTATTGATTCTATTGATTTCCCATCACTGAAAGCATTAAACGGCCATAAATTTCGCGGCACTCGAATCGTGCATTATTCTTAAACAAATCGAATATCGATATTTCCCGCGTTTATACTGCCGGAGGCGGAATTTAACTCTAACATAATACATAATAATACATTATTTGAGTCTCTTTTTCCGTTTCGCATTTATATTAAAGAAATTATTATAATTTAATCGTTAATTTATTTAAATCAATTTTTGAATAATTTAGTAATGAATTCTGTGCCCACAGATGGCGTTTCGTGACTTTACCCTTTAAATCCCATTCATGCACCAATTGAAGTATTTAAGTATTGAGATATTAACATTTTTAATTGAGAATCGTGAATAATAATCGTGATTAAATACCGTACGAAACTATTAATAAACACATTTCGTGTCATCTGTTAATGGTACACGTATTTGTAAAGAGTCCGCATCAATTGCATTTCAATGTATTGTATTGGATTTTGTATTTGCATCGGAAATGATAAAATTGTGACGATTGTGGATAAAAAGTTTTGTACCCTATTTTCTTCC
>LBFL01012828.1:8671-22389 GCA_000988845.1 Hypochthonius rufulus
TAAAACACTCACATCATTAATATGCAAAAAATATTAATCAAAACTAAACTAATATTACGTTAATTAATTAATTAATTTTTTTCATATTAAATTGAAAAGATAATACTAATTATAGCAAAATTTGGATCAATTAATGAATAATTGCATAAAAAAATAATTAATTAATATTTTAAAATTATCTGTCACTAAACGTTTTCTAAAAGTAAATTAAACTCTTTAATAAAAAGAAACAAAAAATGTTAACATAATTGACAAACATAAACCCCATTAACGTAAACCCTCTTAAACGTAAACAAATTTTTAGACTCGAATAATGTAAACATGATTTTTTAATATACCATAAAAAAAATTTTCGCAACGATATGGTTACACTAGAAGGGTTTAAGTGTAAATTCAAATCACAAAAATGGGTTTCACATTCAAATAATTTCTCTCCGAAAATAATTATATAAACACGAATCTCAATACTGTCGTTGAAAACTTTTATTCACGATATAAAGTTTTTTACTTTATAGAATTCAAATTGTAAATGTTTATTTTATTTGAGTCTAAAAGTTTATTTACGTTATAGAGATTATTTGCATTTACATGTAATAATGAACATGTCATATAGAACAATAAGCGACAAAATATTACTTTTATGTACTGTAAAATTATATTTTAACTGATATTATACAATATTTAAAAAAATAAGTCTATGGCGGGACAAGAAAATTTGTTTTTCCCGTTTTACTTTTTCCCGGACCTTTTTCCCGGTTAAATTCTTATGACTGATACAACAGGCATATTTAGTAATATATTTAACATTAAAATGCCTCTCTTTAGACATAACAAATTTCATTACAAAACATCTGATATAAATAATAATATTCATATTTTATATTTATATTTGTGATATGTAAGCACGAATTAAAATAAACAATTTTTCAAATTTTATGTATTATTAGTTGTATTAAACCGGGAAAATATGACATCGGAATAAACGGTCCGTGAAAAGGTAAAGGGGTAAAAACAAATTGAGCCTGAATGTTTTCCATAGGTTTTCATTTAATTTTTCCACATGTTGTATAATATTAATTAGAATATAATATACAGTACATAAAAGAGTTTGCTTTAGAGGAGTTTATGCATATATTTCATAGATTTTAGATAAAAATCGTGTACTGAATGATTGAAAAACAAAATGCACGTATCGTATACTCGAATATGACAAAAGTTGGAAAATCACATTTAGAATAACACAAATACATATATGCATTTGGATTTGGACATTCCGATTCGGATTATAAATAATTAAATACCATTCGAGTAAAGAAACATTATGAGTTACTTTAATGGTAACGGTCAGAGAAAAAATCAAATATTGTGTCATAAGAGAATGTCACTATTCTCTTATGGTAATTAAATATTCAATGAGAGAGCGACAAATTGATTTGCCATTGCGATGGACACTCTCATAGTGAATGTACTCAAATGTCAGAGGGAATTGTGAAACACAAAAATACATAAAAACAAACACAACTTTTATTTTATTATCGGAAAAATCAGAAAATCCTGTGAATTGTTTATGATAATAGAGTAAAATTAGAATATTTTTATAAGAATTTAATACTCACATCAACATAATGATTATAAATATAAGAATATTATTATTATTAAATAATATTAAATAAAATATACACATAAATCTCATTATCGTAAACATATTACATTCGGAAACTTACGTTAACGGTATATACGTTTTTACATTATAATGCAATTCTTTATATGATTCTTGTATAATAATTTGTTTTATTGACATTTAAATCGGAGTGTTTACGTTGGATAAGTTTACGTGTAATATGTACAGACTGTTTATTATAAAAGTGTTTAAAATTACACACAATGAATCAATACATCGCCACTTTGTGATAGTATAGTAAAATAGAGTTTCATACACATTCTAAAATTTTCCATGATTTCTCATATTTTAATGCATCAAAAATAATCAATTGCCCATGTCTTTTAGAATATGAAATGGAGTCGATTTATGTCTAATGACTAAGGAACGGTAATGTTTTCCACAGTTCTCCAGAATAACTGTTGCTAATAGAAACACTGTCACATGCTACTACTTTGAAAGTGTTACGATAAATAATGTCCATTTTTATGTTAAAATAGCTGCTGTTTACATATTAAAATGCAATAATTAAAAGGAATAGAATGCGTGCTATTTATGAATTTATCAAATATATCAATTAATAACTATTAATGTTTACCTTTTGTTAAATTCCTTACGAATCATTAAATTTCTTTTTAGTAATTAATGCTCGTTTTTTAGAAATTTTCTCATTTCTTATAAATGTGACAATTATAATCAAATGAATGTGAATAATTGCATCACTATAACCATAATTCGTGTATTCATTTATCACAATAAATTAATTGAATTTATTTAAAGTTTCACTTAACTTTTAAACTTTTCAAATATTAAAGTAAATGTTACAATTGATGTGTGATGTGACATCTATGGTCACAGAATCACATAAATCACAAACATGTAAATGGAGTCACTGTTTCCATCTTTAGGAGTATTTAATAATGATTCACTACAATAATTGAGCGCGAAAATGTTAATCATACACTTTAATAACACAATTAACTATAATTACCACACGCATAGTTAACGTTCCGATTTCATTAAAATTATATTTATGTATTTAATTTTAACATATAATTAATATTTAGATTACAATTTTTTAAAAATTATTATATTAAATTTAATACATGATAATAAATTAACGTGAATGAACTTCGTTAATGCAAACAGATTTTTAGAGCCGGAAAATGTAAGCATTTACTTATTCAACTGCTATAACGTGAAAACCTTTTTTATTGTAAAAAAAATTCCGCCACAATATTGAAGTGTTAAAGGGATTTATCTGTAAATTGTAGTGATAAATCGAGTCACATTTAATATGATTAAATTTTGTATCATTTATTAAATAAATTTTATCGCAAAAGTATTTCGTTACCATAGAAATATGTGATGAAATCAGTGATAATATTTAAGTGTCTTAAAATGTCTCTAAAAATAATTGAAAATTTAAGAAAAAAATTTAATTTAAATATAAAATACGCAAATGTTTAGAGAAAATTGCGCATTAATTGTTGATGTGAATGATGATGTTTTTCATATTACAAATGAAAAAATGAAAAAATTTGATTCTCTCAGTAAAAAGAGAATTTATAAATTCGCATATGGTTATTCTGGCTGCTATGGTGTGTATGATTACTTAAATAGATATCATTTTGTGTGTTTAAGTAAAAATGGTGAAATTTACGGATTCGGGAATAATGAATGTAAACAAATAATGAATTCGAATGAATATAAAATTGAAATTCCGAAAAAAATTTCATTCAATAAAAATGTGATTCATATTATGTGCGGATTTCGTAAAACGATAGCATTGACCGATGATTATGAAATGTTCACGTGGGGATGGGTTTGGCGCGGTCAAATCGGGGACGGAAATGATATTTGTGCGGAATTACCGTTTAATGTGAGAATTGAAGAAAATTCCAGAATCAAAACAATTATTTGCGGAGATTATCATTCAATTTTTTTATATGAAAATGGAACAGTTTATGGATGGGGTGACAATGCGTGTGGTCAATTGGGGTTAGGAAATTATAAAAATCAATTAAAATCAAAAAAAATGTTTGAAAATTCCAAACAAATATGTTGCGGATCTCATCATACATTCATTTTGACAAATGATAGAACTGTTTATTCAATGGGAATTAATGCGTACGGTCAATTGGGGAATGGCAAAGCAAAGAATGGAAATGTTCCGCAAAAAATTAAAAATTTTAAATTCAAAGAAATCGAATCACATGGTTATACTTCAATGGGAATTGATGAGAGTGGAGAGTGTTATGTTTGGGAAAAGATTAATGATGAGAAAATTAAAATTCCCAAAAAAGTAAAAAGTAAATCATTCAATGAAATTTCCGAATCGTTTTGGGGAATCACAAACGGAACAATTGAAATAAATGATTTAAGTATCGAATCGATTAATAAAAATAAAACGATTGATGATTTCAGATGTGAAAATGAACGTTTAAAGAGTCAATTAATGACAAAAGAAATGTCTTTTAATGTAAAAATAAATGAATTGACACTGAAAATACATGAAATGGAAACGAAAGAAAAAAGAAACGAATGAAATAAATGAACTGAAAAATGAAATGCAAAATTTGACACGCGAATTCACTAATTTCAAACAATTAATGCAAAATCAGAATCAAGATCATGTTTCCGCATCTGTTATTACGCATCATTATCATATCACTCAACCGAATGTCCCCGGAATTGTAAAAAATGTTTCGAATAAATAAAGAAAATTGTTTAAATAATTTTATTTGAATCGTTTAGTACTGCTGCAGTATTCGTATCGCCGTACAGAATTCATAAAACAGAATAAAATATCACATTAAAATCATTACATTACATTTTAGTTTTGATCGGACATGACAAAAACTCAAAAATCTGAAAATCGTTATTTTACAAAATCATTTACAAATAACACATCTCATGTATTTTATACTGACACCGGTTGTTTGGAAAAATTTTAATGAAAAACTTATGATTTGTTTTTGTAATGAATGCTCTCATTTTACTCAAATGACAGAATTGTGAATCACAAAATGCATTTTAAAAATTGAACTTTTATTTTATTATCAGAAAAATTCAGAAAAACTTATGAATTGTTAATGATAAACGAATAAAGTATGAGTATTTTTATAAGAATTTAATTCGCGCATAAACATAATGATTATAAATGTTAAAAAATATTACATAAAATCATTCAGTAAATAATTCAAATATAAACATTTGTTTAAATGTGGAATTTAATTACATCGAAGTGTTTACGATAGAGAAGTTTACGTGTAATGTGCATATACTTAATAATTAACATTAATCTTTATATTTCGTTATATTCCTTATGAATAATTAAATTTCTTTATACATGGTTTTTTGAATATGAGTGTACTTTTAGATGTACATTTAGACCACTTTAACATAAACATATTGCGGCAGAAATTTTTGATTTTGACATATAATAAATAGGAACGGTTTATGTGATTCTAAAAATGTTTGTCTGCGTTAAAGAATTTTCACATTAGAAAATTTTATATGAAATTTTAATTAATAATTCAGTATATTTAATTATGAAATTTGAATAATTTCATTTGTTTTTCGGAAAATATAATTTAATAAATATTTAATTCATTTAATTTTAATAATGCTAAAATTAAAAACAAAAATAATAAAACATCTTTGATAATTATCATTAAAATAAAAGTGAATTTTATAAAAAATCATTGAAAAATGAAATTATGATTCGCATTATTAGTTTTTAGCTCAATTATCTCTATTGTAATTTAATATATAAAATTTGAAATTAAATACACTCATATACTAATATCATTATTAATTTTTTAATATATCAATTTCAAGTTTATAAATGACAAACCATATAAACATATAAGAAATTTTAATAATTTGATACGATAAGGAAAAAAGAGAAAAATGCTCGAATTAATTTATATATTTATAAATTTTCATGATATGATTTTAATTAAATTTTAATTTATAATTCAAAAATTCACGAATAACTAAAATTTTTTTGTGAATTTCATTAAAATATTAATTAAAATATTCATGTAAAATTTTATGATTAAATCATTTTAAATTCAAATGTTAAAAAATATACAACATTTAAGTGATTATTTTGAGAATATTAATATTGTACAATGCGTTAATATTAAATATTACGCAAGTTATTAATTAAAATATGATCAAATTAAAATATATTATAATAGAATTTATTGATTTCTTTTTAAATCATATATTGTCAAATATATTTTATGTTTAATATTTATATTATGTGATTACAAATTAATAGAATTGATTGAAACAATATAATTGAATTGACAATGAATTATCGTTAATATCAGAAGATTCTTAAAATTGAATTTAAAAGTATTAATGAAAAAATGTTTTTTAATATGTGAAATTGAAAATGAAAATTATAGTAACAATCATTGGAATATGATTTATAAAACAAATTAAAAATTTTAATTTGTAGTGAATAGTATAGATAAAAATAATATAACTTTTATGCTCACTAAAAGTTTATTTAAATTAATAATATATGTTTACAATTATTTTGATTATTTTAAATAAAAATAAATGTCTCATGAAATGAGAAGTATATATTTATGTTATACATAACTTTTTTATTAATATATATAGATAATTAAATATTTTTAAATCACTTCAAAATTAAAAGCATAATATCCACATATCTCTTTTTTAAAACTTAATTATTTACATATTTACTATTTTTGAATAGAAATTAGTCAAATTATTAATATATAATATATCTTGTTTATCAGTTTAAAGCAATTTTTAAATATCAAATATAAAAAAGCGAGGTTTAAGTATTTTTTAAAATAAAAGCAGATTATACAATTAAAGCATTACATTATTATAATTTATTATTTTCCTTTTTTAGTTTTAATATAATTTAGCCTTTAATTAAATTTTCGCACATATGAGCGTCAATTTTATAGATAAAGCGATAATTCACTTTATCCTCTACCATCCAATACTTGAAAATGCCGATTTGACCCCCAATTAGACACACAGCATCTGTTGGTGAGACACGTGACATTTTTTGGTTCAGTGTCAACATAGGAAAAGTTTTTTTCAAAGGCTATACATTCATAAAATTTAAGATAATTAAGTTTAAAAATATATTTTACTCAAAGTTGGTTTGGATTTCGATTCTCCTTTTTTTGCTTTTTTAGTTGATGGTTCCTCCCTAGAGCCATCCTCACATGAATCCTCTTCAATTGAATGCTCAAATATGGCTTTACTCTGCACTGTGGTCATTATTGTATTGGAATTATCTTTACTTTTTTTAAAATTTTCAATATATTTTAAAATTTTTAACAATTCTCAATCAATTGCATCAATGAAAATCACTGAAAATGACCGATCTTTATATATCCTTTCTTAAAGTACCATCTGTAATGACCATATTATGTATTAAATTACACCCCGTATTATGTTACATTTTTCTTCTAGTTCTTTGCATGCTTTTTAATTAATTATGTGTCAATCAATTTGACATTTATTTGATTTTTATTCAATATTTATTATGATTGTTTTTAATGCAAAAATAATCTTTAATTTATTATAATTTTACATGTTGAAATATGATCATACAGTATAGGATTTCATATTTTTGCGCCATATGGGATTGGGGCAGGGACATCAATAACGTGGGGGTGGGGGCAACCATTGTATATAGTGAATCATCATTAGGGTGTCTTTACTAACGTTATTTATTACCAGTGGCGGAGAACAAACAGCTTTACCTGTAGTTATAACTGATAATTATAATTATAATTTAATCAATTATTAATCAAATAAATGTATGCGTAACTTTATTTTAATTGTCGATTGACATTAGTCAATAGCAATTTTTGAATCGGCATATAAAAATTCATAATTTAAAAATTATAAATTAATTCATTTGATTAATAATTTATTAATGTTTAATAATAATAATAATAATTCATTCAATGGTTTTGTATGAAAATGGGACAGTTTATGGATGGGGATACAATCATTATGGTCAATTGGGGTTAGGAAATTATGAAAATCAATTTAAACCTAAAAAAAATATTTGAAAATGCTAAACAAATCAGTTGCGGATATAATCATACATTAATTTTGACAAATGATGGAACCGTATATTCAATGGGAAGGTATGAGTACGGTCAATTGGGGAATAACAAAACAGACAATGAAAATGTTCCAAAAAAATTGAAAATTTGAAATTCAAAGAAATTGAATCATCATTCTACTTCAATGGGAATTGATGAGAGCGGAGAGTGTTATGTTTGGGGAGAGATTAATAATGAGAAAATTAAAATTCCGAAAAAAGTCAAAAGTAAATCATTTAATGAAATTTTTGAATCGTTTTGGGGAATCACAAACGGAACAATTCAAATGAATGATTTAAGTATCGAATCGATAAATCAAAATAAAACGATTGATGATTTCAGACGTAAAATTGAATGTTTAAAGAATCAATTAATGACAAAAGAAATGTCTTTTAACGTAAAAATAAATGAAATGACACTGAAAATACATGAAATGGGATAAAAAGAGAAACAAAACGAAACGAATGAAATAAATGAACTGAAAAATGAAATGCAAAATATGATACGCGAATTCACTAATTTTAAACAATTAATTGAAAATCAGATTCAGGAAAATGTTTCCGCATCTGTTATTACGAATCATTATCATATCACTTAACCGAATGTCTCCGGAATTGTAAAAAATGTTTTTAAAAAATTGAAAAGAAATTAATTTAAACTATAATTATGTTTAAATTAATTAATACTGTTTCAAAACCGCCGTATGAAATTGTTATTAAATTAAAAGAAAAATGTATTAAATCATTATAATTTTTTAAAATAATTTAAAAATCACATTTTACTTGCGATCTATTCAGTAATAATTAAATTCAATTTATATAAATTTGGGCGGTAAAAATTCAAATTTTTCAATTAAAAGTATATAATCAATAATCATTTTTAAATTTTATTTACTTTTTAAGAAGTGATACAAAACATAACAAATATATAATTAATAGAATTAACATAAAAAATATATATTAATAATCAAAAACACATTTTATTACGTCATTTCAATGAGTCCATTGTTTCTAGTATTGTTGTTTCCATCACTTCTACCGGAAGTCGATGGCGGACTCAAAGAATCCCGAAGTGTGACTGTATCCTGATTCATGTATCCCTGATTTTCGAATGATATTGTACCATCGGCGGTCGATGGCGGAGTCAAGAACTTTTGAAGTAAATGTCTGTTTTTGTATGAATAGAAAATGATTGCTGTGGTCACTGCTGCCATTGATGATGCAACAATAGTCCCGATGAGAATATTCGTCAAAATATGTCCGAATCGTGACTCATCATAACGTAATTGTTTCACATTAATAACTAACGGATCAGTTAATGCGGATGTTCCGTGAAAATTCGATGCTTTTATAAGAAATTCATATAAAGAATTGGGATGTAAATCTTTAATCTCATATGACAAATGATCAGTCCGATCGGCCTCTAATTCAGTGGCTCCGACCTCTTTCCAAAACACAGTATACCATTGTACTGCTTCGGGATTCTTTTCCGGTTCATCCCAAACAACAATCACTGAATTGTCCGGCAGAACCTCTTTAACATGAACATTTGTGGGTGGTGATGGAAGAACTGAATTCCCCTCCTGAAAGCAGCTGATGATGTCCCTGACTGATGATAAAAGGCAAAGCGATGGTTTCGCCACTCTATAACCCGCACACCAATAAAGGCAGTCACGTGATACCCCCCGACGTTTGCAACACTCTAAGTGATCACTGCCATCGGCAGCACACGACATATATTTATCCAATTCCTTAAAACATTGCGGTTTATTAAAGACACCATCGAAATCGATCTCATATTTGCATACACTTCGACACTCCGGGGATACTCCTTTTTGAGCACAGCACACTAATTAAGTAATTAATTAATAAAAAAAGTTAATTATTGATTTATTTTTTAATCATTTACACATAAACCTCCGTAACTTAAACCCTTTATAACTTGAATTTCTCTATAACTTGAACATATTCTCCAAATCTAATTCTATTGATTAACATTATTAAAAAATCTCTGTAAGTTGAAAACCTCCTTATCTTGAACAAATATTTTTGACCGCAATATGTACAGGTTGTAAAGGTTTATGTGTATTATGTTTTAATTTAGTTCACATACCGCTGGTGTTTCGCATCGTAACATTATATGATTCCACATTAAGTCCAATCGTATCGATTTCTTTTCCGTATTCATTTTGTGCGGTGCAAAGGTACTGACCATTGTCCGCTTCAGTCACTCTTTTGAATAGTAATGACCCAATCCAAGTCGAGGCTTTCTATTAATAGAATACAATTAATTATAATTACAATTGTTTTACAATTCAATACTGTTTAATGCACTTAATTCAGTCATTTTCAATTGTAACACTTAAATTCTTTTAATTTTATGCACTGTAATATTATAATTTTTGATGATGTTATACTGCATTATGAAAAAATTGACCAAAAAGAATTCGGTAGCATTTTGCACACTTAAACCTCTCTAACACAAACATATTTGAGAGAAAACTTTTATTTACGATTGCGTTTTTACATTAAAGATGTTAAAATACTAAAGTTTTGTATGATTCGGCTCTA
This sequence comes from Hypochthonius rufulus, assembly GCA_000988845.1. Lineage (NCBI taxonomy): Eukaryota > Metazoa > Arthropoda > Arachnida > Sarcoptiformes > Hypochthoniidae > Hypochthonius > Hypochthonius rufulus. The sequence goes on from LBFL01012828.1 coordinate 19,024, forward strand.
ATTTCGGACGCTGCGGAATATAATTAAAGAATGGACATTAAAGGTTATTAGGGTCGTGAGGGTTCACTGTAAGAAAATATTTACGTATTAAAGATTACGTTAGAGAGGTTTAAGTGTATTTCATATTTCATTAGGGTATGAACAATCGTGTCATTCATTAACATTAAATAAATTTACTTAAATGTTCAGGCCAATGATTTGTCATCATAGAGTTAAACATGAGAAAAGCTTTAATCGTTTATAAAATATGTAATTTTATTATAAAAATCAAAGGTTTTTTCACTTAATTTTGAAATTAGACGGGAATTATTGTTTTATTTTCGTTATTTTAATGAAATCTCATTTTTCAATATTCATCAAAATACAGTGATTATCACTCATGACCGGCAATACATTTCGCGTGTCAATTATTTAAAAATAATTTAATTGCTAATTAAGTGCTAATTAAGCATTAAATTCATGAATGTAAATCATTATTTATGCAATTATAATATTTCTGATTATGATTTTTAATATCGATACATGTTTCTGTACTCATTGTTCATGTTTGCAACTTTTAGTTCATACCCATAGTTTTCTATTTGTTTGTGTAACAACAGAATAATTAGACTTTTTATGATTTTTAAAAATTTGATACGCGACATGTACTGTCGGTTTTTCGGGATACTCTCTGTACATTTGAAGTCCAGAAATTTACTAAGCGTTTGGACTTTAAGAATTTGTTTAAATTTTTTAGAACAATATTAACACAGCACTGTTACACTGTTACATCGATAAACATCATTATCTCCATCTCATTGCGTAATTTTAAATTATAAGATATGAGCGGTTAAATTAAATAAATATATTTATGAATATATTTTCATTATAATTATAATTATAATCAACAGGCGTTGTTTTAAACAATTCAATTGATTTAGTAATGAGTTTATTATATTTGTATTTCTTATTTATCTTAAACTTTTAAAGTATTATTATTTTAAAAGCATAATTAAAATTTAAAAAACATTAATTAACTCACCGATGAATGCGGTATTAAAGTAATTCGGACATTTTCATTCGTTTCTATTTGAATCTGACTTTTTAAGTCCCTATACCATGTGACATTAGGCTTTGGATTTCCCGAAATTTCACATAATAATTGAATGGGACCATATTTTGCTGCGGTTTTCACTTTATCAATTACTTTAATTGTCGGGGGAACTATAAAATTATAAAATATAACATAAAATATTTCATTTATATAAATAATTAATTAATTAAATAAAAGTTTTAATTAAGTGATAATTTAAATAAAACTTTTTTTTAAAAAATTGTCATTTATACTTACATCGTACTCGTACTTCAATATGACTCTGTACCGGTATCTGTGGTCTCGAAGGGTCATTACTCACTCCATTACTCGCGTGACACGCGATTGAACTTAAATTACGTTGAATATAATCCAATTTATACTTCATAATCCTCGTCTGTTCGCGATACACAATTTTGCCATTTAATATCAATGAAATTGTCGGTATCGGACTTCCGGTTGCGGTACATTTGACCATCATCATTGACCCTTCTAACACTGGTCCCGGAGGCTCTAAACGTGGTGTTGAAATTGTCACTAAAGTTGCGGCATCGGTCCACTCAATGACCACCTCTGAGAGAACACTTTTAAGACCGGACTCTGTACGTGACTGTACTGCGATGGCATATTGAGTATCGGGGGTTAACCGTGAAAGATCCATGATATTTGAATATGTATCGACTTTTGTCCATTCAATAATTTTAGGATCAAATTTTGGGTCTAAATTCTTATAATGGACCTATGATTGAATTAACACAAAAATAAATAAATGACCAAAAAGTATTTAATTTCTTATACCGTGTAAAATAATATCGCATCCGGAGGCAGATATAACGGCGGTGACCATCGAAAGGATAGCATATCAGTGGCCTGATGTATGACCTCCAAATTATAAGGCGGCCCCAATTGTGATTTAATTACCATATGATGATCATCTTCATTCACATCTTTTGTATTAATCATTAATACCAATGATGGTAATGATTGACCATTCTCATTCATCGCTACAATGTAAATGCTGTATCGTGTCGCGGGTTGTAAATTGTCCACCACTGCAGTGGTCACTGAATTACTAATATTTAAAACTTTAATGTCAGTATCGTCAATCGGATTCACGGGAATTTCAGTCATAATTTTCTTGTATTTAATTTGATACGATACGATTCGTGCATTACGAGTATCATCATCTGACGGTTTCCATTTTAATGTTATCGAATTTTTCGTCACTTTTGTTGCGTGAAAATCTTCGGGAACTCCTAAAAGACGTGTATTGTTGCAATTTAATTCTTTATTTATTGTTGTTTATCACTCACCCGGAAGTGTATCTGCACCTTCGGCCATACATTGAACAATTTTTCCACTATAAGAATAGCATCGCGCAACAATGACATACGGTGATCGGTCCAAATGACCCGCACATATGCCTAAACACGCGGGTTCAATGCCTTTCCTTTCGCAGCACGGCCTATGATCTCTTCCACCGGCGGTACATCTATAACATAATTAATTAATTAATTTGAATATTTTAAAAATATAATTCCTTACCTCACAATGGTTCTAATTGTTGTATGATCAGCACAAAATGGTCCAAAACTATAAATATCACTGATCTTAGTATGAAAATTGCATATCGGAAGGCATATATCGGGCAGAGCCGCCCTTTGGCAGCACGCGGTTTCATTGTAAACGGCCGCTTCGGACTGTTCTAATTCAACGTCTTCATTTTTTTCAGGTTCCGTCGTCGTGAATATAACACGTGAAGAACCACGTGATGTCCCATACTTATTGACCGCAGAGACAAACACCTCATACTGTCCTCCCGGACGGAGACTGTCCAATAGATATGGAGAATTTGCCACTGATTCTATTATATATCCATCATCTGAATCAATATCCAATTCCCGAATATGTATGTGATACCTGTGGTCAGTTAAATGTAAATAAAACAGTTAATTATGGTCATTCGGATATTTTCAGATATTTAATTATTGATTATTTTGATTATCGATTTATTAATCAGATTAACAGATCCGGTCCAAGACTTTTCGGGGGGAATTTAAGGATTTCCTTTAAAGTGGGGGTAAATTTTAAAATTTATGGTTTAATTTAATGGTTTTTATTCTTAATTTTCTCTATTTGATCAAGGGGAAAAAGATTAAATTTCACCAAATCTCTAGAGATCGGGGGTTTTGTGTATCTCTTAATTTAGTTAATTTTTGCTCAAATAGTATTATGCTATTAAAAATATTAAATTACAGTTTATGTAAGGTTTTGTTTCTCTTTGTTATTTCATG
>LBFL01012828.1:22479-32512 GCA_000988845.1 Hypochthonius rufulus
ATTTTTATCGCTATGCGGTAGCGCCGCGATAAATTTAGAACATCCTAAACTTTTAAAGATAAACCACACTCATAAGTTAGTGTATATTTATGTTTATGTAATTTATATTTGTCTATTATGAAATATATAAATAAAATATCAATTAATATGCATGCTTAACTAATAATTTAATTATCTTAATAATTATAGGTATCTCTGTTTTGAGTTTCACTGTATTGTTTCGCTCTTTTGAACTTCGCTATTTAGGATATAGACTATATTTATTTATACGAATTATGCCAAAATCTCTAGGAGGTTAACACTTCCCCAACCCACCCCTTGGACAAGTCACCCCTTAATCAAAATTAAATTAAGTTTTTTTTATCTATAGAAACATTTGACATGCGTAAAGCCTCTGATTTTAACAATTTATTCCAAGTATAGTCAAATACTATTAAAAACATTGAAATACAGTTTATGTAAACTTTTGTTTTTCTTTATTTTATATTCAATTAAATAAAAGTAAAGTGCAATGTGAGAATAAAGATTTTGATGAAAAATAGTTGCCAACTCAAATAGTTGCCAACTCAAACTGAACACTAGTGTACCAATTTATGTCTATTTTTATACAAGGTTTTCATTATGAAGCTTTAACACACTCCGCATCAAACAAATTAAAATGTATTTATATCTTGTTTTTTCTATCACTTTTATGTTAAAATACGTCTGTTTTCACAAACGGTTTTGCATATCTGATTATAAACATACTAATTATGTATTAAATATATTAAACATCTAAAATTAAAGAACATTTAAAGTCACAATTACCTAATTACTGTTTCCGGTAAATTATTTGGCGGTTCCCATTTCATTAATGCCCAATCATTGTGTGATGATGTGACTAAAAGTGACCGTGGCTCTGACGGTAGAATGCCGTGTCTTTCCAATATACACGACGAATACGCCGGTACATGATGAAGACATACGTAATGACGAAAATCAACTTTTGCCTGTTTAATGCCTCTGCAAAAATGCTGACAGAACTGTGAAACTCCTCTCTCCTCACAACACTCTCGGAATTCCGTTTCCGGTGGTATCATACAACTGAATGTAATGTTCGTATACAGAGTACACAAAGTTATGTCATATGTCGATGATTCTTCCACTTTTGTCGGATCACATAACGCATTTAAACACTGTTCATTATCCAGACCTTTGTCAATGCAACACTGACGAAGATTCGGCACCGATGATTGTATTTCTTTTTCGGGTTTTTTCTTTTCTGTTTTATCCGATTTTTCAGGTTTTGGATCATTAACATGTGTCACTACACGCATCGGATTTGTCTTTAATGAAGTTCCGTGTTTATTAACCGATACCATAACAATTTGATACATCGTGAATGGTTTCAATTGTTCAATGATAAATTCATTTTTTTCCGGTGTTAATTTATAAATAATCGGTTTAAAATCACCATTCGCGTGTTGAAAATCATCGAGTAATTTACTATTTTTTCGAATTTCACCCGTTGAAGGGTCAAATGTATGCATTTCTGTCACATTTATTTGATATGTTTCGACATTTGAATTGTTTAAGTTTTCCCAATGAACTTTAATCTATTATCAAATTTTAATTTAATTTAATTAATTATTAAATAAATAAATAAAATTAATTTAATTAATTAATTATTAATTATTTATAAATTACACATAAACATCTATAACGTCAACTCTTTATAAAATAGTTACTTTTTATATAGTAAATACAGTTGCAAATTATTTGTAAATCCTCATAATGTAAAAATCTATTTATTGTAATTATATATCCAATTTAATGTGTTTACGATATAGAGGTTTTACTGTAAATAACATACCTGTTTCGAACTTATTGCATCTGCAGTTGCATCTTTAGGCATCGGTGGTAATATTTGTACACCTTCGGCAATACACGCTAAAATCGGCGTCATATGATCCATACATGTTGAATGGTCGAGTGCTGAGGTGAGTGTATATCGACCGACACATGTTGCATGACATACTCGGGGAATATTTTGTCTGTCGATTAAAGATAAACATGTATTATAATTAATTAATTGGGAAATTATTTTTATAAAATAAAAAGTTTAAAAATATTAAAACTAAAATTTCATATTTTATGCACTGTAATATTATAATTATACCGCTGTTGTATTGTATGATGATAAATTGACCAAAACGATATGGGACGTCACGGTTTTTAAGCGTAATACGTTTAAACCTCTCTAACTCAAACATATTCAAGCAAAAACTTTTGTTTTCATATTATAACATTATAGAGGTTAAAATACCAAAATTTTATATTATTCGGGTCTAAAAAATTACTTACGTCTGAGATAATTATTTACGTTAGAAACAGTTTACGTTAGAAACAGTTCACGTTAGAGAGTTTTAAATGTTAAATCACATTTCATTAGGGCATAAACACACAAATAAAGTGATTAAATCCTCAGGCTAATGATTTATCATTATAAAGTTAAACATAACTAATTTTACAATTTAATAATTTCAACACTTAAATTTATAATTTATTTGAATAAATATTAAGAATATATTTTCTTTTGATTATGACATTAATTCCAATATGAATCGTATCGGTCCAAATATTTTAAAAATTTAAACTATTACTTAACAATTAAAAATTACCGGACTTATCTATAAATAGCCCTCCGGGAATATATATCTATGAATACATGTTTATTAAGGAAAACTAAAGTTTGAAAAATTCATTTCCTTGCTAATTTCGCAAATTTCGCAAAACTACACTGTAAAAGGATATTTGATTAAATAAACATATAATTAATTACCTTAAACAACACGGTAAATGATCTTTTCCGTCAGAGAGACATTTCAATAATGACGTCACGTGCTGCGTGCAAATCGCTACGACATGCGGTTTCGGAGTATTCGAAACGAGACCTTTAAATGTACAATAACCATAACATAACGATGGTATTGATTCTTTGACACAACATTCGGTGAAATTATGGTCGACATTTTGGGAAAATGACATCGTTTGGTTAAAGAACAGATTTTGTGGTGTCGGATAATTTACATTCACAACACGTGTTACAGAAACCGGTGGATCTGTATTGACTTCGCACGTGTATAAACCGGTATCACTTATCTCCGCTCCCCGAATTCTCAGAACCCATTTATCACTGCCTTTAGGAGAATAAAATAGGGAATTAAAATTAAATATTAAAAAAAAGTTCAATCATATCATTTTGTGTTGATTTATATGATAATTGATGCCCTAAAATATGTGTTAATTACCATGGTTATGGAGAACTGAAAATCTGCGGTCATCAGTTAATCGGACTCTATTCGCTGTTAGAATTTTTTCAGTTGACTTTTCATTGGATACATATTTCCATAATACCGTAACGGGTGTATTATTATTATTATTTTTAATTTTACTTTCATTATCATTGTCAATTGATTTTACAACACAATCAATTAATGCATCTTCCGATGGTATCACATCAATTGCCATGTCTGACGTGTCTGTTAAGTCAAACTTTTGGCACGATACTGAAAATAAATATAATTTAATTAATTATTTTTTTAATTAATTACTTTACAAAATATCTAAAAATCTATAAATACATTTGAACCCTTCTAACATAAACGTAAACTCTTTAACATAAATATCTCTATAACTTAAACAAACTTTTTAACACGAATCATATAAACATTGTAAATGTAATCTTATTTCAAAATCTATAACATAAAAACCCCTCTATAATAAGCATAAACATCCGACAACAAAACGTTTAGGATAAAGAGGTGTTCATATATATTAAAATTTACAAAATGTCTAAAATACAGTACAAATAATATTAGTTTATTTATAATAAATGACTCACCATAGTGAATGATCAATACAAACACAAGGACATAAGTAAAATTCATATTTTCTCTTTATGATTCTCAAGAAACAAATAATTGTAATTTAATAAATAAATGTATTTAATTAATTTTTAGACAAAAATGTTTTTCACTTTTATATTTAATGACGCATTTTAAAAAATTAATCATAACAAAAATCAAAATTTTTATCTTCAAAAAGACAATTTAAAAAAATTAATTTCTTCAGTAAAGGATTATGTTATTGAAAATTACATTCACGCGTTCATTAAGATGCATGTTTATGTGTTTTGAAAACTCTTATAGAAGTGCATAATATGCTTAAAGTAAGTAAAAGTACGTAAAGTAAAAGTGAATCTGAAAAAAGTTGTCTGACAACAGTTTGAAAGTCCTTAGAGTTGGAAATAATATTCGAGGAATAAAAATTAAATAATTATACCTCTATATTAGAGTTGTCAATTTAATGGAGGTCAAAACCGATGTTTTTCTTGTTTCTTTTAATTCTATTCATTTTGATGTTTTCAAAATACATTAAAATGATATTGAATTTCATGAAAAATAAATGAATTAAAAAATATTTATTTAAATTGATTTATTTATTACATTCAAAAATAAATTTAATTAATAAATTTTATGATATTACAAAAGTATTTATTAAAGAATCCTGTAATTTAAATCCTTTTTTGTCGGTACTTTTACTTGAAATTTGATTGTTATCAATGACCTGAGTATTGCTTAAACATTAGGACAGCCCTATTTTATACCGGTTTCACATACAAACATTATATAAGCCGAGCATTGTATATAAAAGTGCCTAAAAATTCATAAACAGGTAAATGGTGTAATAAATGATCAGTAATCACATAACTTCGGCATATATATTAGTAATGGTTTAGGGGTGAATGTAATATTTGAAGTGAATTTGAAGTAAATTGACAGGCATAAGAGAGGCAATAAAATTGTTTGATTAACTATATTTTCTAATGGATTTTGGGGTCAGAGTGTTAAAAGGTTATGGAAAATCTATAGGAAGGCTATGGTCATATTATATTATGAGATCATTTGCAATATTATATTTTCAATATTCAATTACATTTTTCTAATTAATTTTAATAGAAATTTAATATTTTATTATAAAATTATTTTTTATTAAATATTAACCTAAAAATTTATTTATTTTTTATATTAAATGATAAAATATTATTATTATTGCATATTATTTTTATGTAATAAAACAAATGCGTAATAAAATTATTATTTCAATAATTAATACGCATCAATCATCTTATCTGAAACATATACATTAATATCCAGTAAATGTACCCTTTGGTTATCGCTATAATGATCAATGATGCGGTCGTCATAGTGATTGAGACTGCGTGATCCAAAGCATCATCTTGTGTCATCCTTTTTCTTTTACTCCAAAATAAATAAATAATGCGTTTGTGGATACTCATCACCACCACAGTTCGAGCATCATATTTTTGGGTGTTTTCCATTCATTTTTAAATACATTTTTTCACTGATAAAATTCATTAATAAATGCATTATGTAAAAATCATTAAAACTTTTAACTCAATTTCTTAGTACGGTTTTAATTAAAAATGTTTTTATCCGATACATATATTCGTATGTATATCCATCACCAACAAAAAAATCAATATTCAGTGAGTATATTCAGTTTTGTATGGGCTCTGCACGAATATGTGTGTAAACAAAAAACATTACATACAATAGACACAAATGTTTTGCTTTTTTAAATTAATAAATTAATTGCGTTTTTTAAATGTGATTTATTAATAGTTTGTGATTTAAATTAACAAAAATTCTATAAAACAATGGTCAAAAGACGGAGTACGGATGATTACGGAGAGAATGACAATTCAATTCCTCTTCCCATTCAAACGTTCCTATGGAGACAAACGAGGTGAGGATAACGTTAATTATTTTATTATTTAATAATTACATTAATTCCATTAATTAATAATAATTAATAATAATTAATAATAATTAATTAACATTTTATGTTTAATAATAGAGTAATTTACATCATTTTTAAAGTTAATATACATAATGTAATGCGAGAAACAAACATTTAACAGTATAATTATTTATTAATTAATCACGTTTTTTCAATAATTTATCTGTAATTATTAAATCACGATTATCATTTACGTTTTTCTTTAATATTTACACCCGAATTATACACTGTGTATTAACCTATACAATTTCAACTTCTATAATGTTAAAAACTTATAAACTGCATAAACATAAGTTTCAGACATCGTCATTATTTGTAAAAAGGTTTACATGTATATAACCCCCGCAATAGACTCTGAGAAAAGATTTAGAAATTTTAATTGAAAAAATTAAATATGTATTTGTATCATATATGATATCGCTGATTATTTTCAGCTCAAATATTATATAAATCTTTTTTAAAAATCTTTTAGGTTCGTAATTATTATGAAAAATTAATTTTAAACTTAAGTGATACGTCTTCTCATTTTTAACAACGCTCAAATGTGCAAGGATTAGATTTATTTATAAGGGGCGTATAAATACTAATTAAAAGTGATTAAAGATAACTATTAATTAACAAATAATTAAACATTTTACTATAATGAAACGAAATAATAGTGACTCAAATGAGATAACTTTAAAGACAATACTAAAGCCATACTGAGATAGTAATGCATGAGTATATACATAAAAATATAAATTAAATTGAATATCTATACCATCAGTTACACATCACAAATAAAAAATTGGGTACACTAAAAATCCATTACTGAATTAATTGCATCATTACCATTTAAATAAAGTTAATTTTTGAAAATATTGTATTATATTATTAAAAATATTATATTACAGTATTGAAAATGTAAAGTTTTGATTTGATTCACACTATTTTTATGATATTCAATGAATGGCTGTTTAGGTTATAGAGTTTGCTTTAGGGTATATAAAATTTAATTTAATAGTATATTAATTGTTAAACTAAATATTTTGCAAACAAATATTTTTCATAAAAATTAGATATTAATTTACCAATAATAATAATAATAATAATAATAATTAATTACTATTAATATAAATTATTATAAATACACTGAAACCACTTTTTTGCACAACGATTTTCTCTTATATTTTCTCTTTTCACATTTCAATAACGATATTTCACAAAACTCTAAAAATTCGTATTTGAATTTCTTGATTATTCATTTTTTACACAATTTGACTGACACGACGTGTTAGAAAAAACGAGGTTTGAGTGTATTATTGTAAATTATGTAATAAATAATTTTTTCATTAAAAATTAAGAAATATTTAAATTAAATTAATAATTAATATGAATTTTGTTAATTCAGTCCGTTCATTCGTCCGAAAATCAATCGTCTTCAGGACGCAGCAGCAATGGAACAGCGAGAGGCGTGCAAATCATTTGAGAAAGTTTTAGTTCAAAACATTCAGTTTGGACTTTCACCATCACTAACAGAGGCTATAAGAAGCATCAGCCGGTGATTTATATAATTTAAATATTAATTATAATTTAATTAATATTTAATTTCTATTTAAAGATGGCGATTAATACAATCAGCATTACCTCATGTAATGCACTGTTGTGCTGCACTATTATACGGCCGAAGAAATTCATCATTTGATAAATTATCCGCGACTGAAACAAAATTATTGTACACATTGCATTGGATTTTATTAGATGCATCTGAAGAGTGTGCCGATGCTGAAGCTGAAGAGGGATTAATCCGGTCACCGGAGCATTATCTTTTGCAAATCACAACAATACAATTGTTTATATATTTATTTGCACCGCTCATACCCCATTTACGAGAGTCCGATTTTTTGTCGAGCTTTAGACTCGAAAATGGTTATAAAGTTTGGACATCCCTATTTAATCACGCACATCCAGAGTATGTATTTAAATATTATTTATTTCACATACACATAGACCTTTCTAACGTGACCATATTGCGACGGAAATTTTTGTTTACGATAGGAATTTACGTTAGGAACGTTGAAATATAAAAAATTTATACGACTCGTGCCTAAGCATTTGTTCACGATAGAGGGGTTTGTGTATACACATAAACCTTTCTATCAACAATATATTGCAGTCGAAAAAATATGTCTACAATAGAAAAGTTTATTTTTATAGAAGCTAAAAAACAAAGGTTTATACGATTCTGAGAAGAGTTTACGTTAAAGAGATTTATGTGTATTTATTAATTTATATTATTATTCATTTACATTGATAAGCAAATATTCCTGATGTTGCAACTTCTTTATCGTGAACAATGTTTATTGAAATCATTATCTTTGACATTATGGAGTACTTTATTTTTGAATTACCGAAAATGATCTGATAAAATCCACTATTCATTAAAAGTCCGCTCTCTGTTAAATTCCCATTTAAAACCCCAAAAAAATAATAAAAGTTCGGACTTTTATTAGATCATATGCAGTAATACAAAATGATCCATTATTTAACGATTAATTTAAACAAAATGAGTCAATAATCAAAATGTCGATCAAAAACTTGAATTAATAACAATATGTACTGTAATATAATATTTACCATAATAATATACAATATGTGCAGAAATTAACTAAAAGATAACGGTGATACTCCGCTGCAAATATTATGTTTTTACTCATAAAGTATTATTTTATTGCGAATAAAACTTTAATGATTAAAAATTTTAATTTAAATTTAGTTAAATATAAAAATTAATAAGTGATTTATATTTATAAAATATTTATAAAAATTTATTAAAGTGATTTAGTTACTAAATAATGTCAAAGATTTGATGAAATATTAATTAATACAAATCGCTTATTAATTTTTATATTTAATTTAATTAAAAATTTTAAGCTTAAATTTTAATTTTAAAGCATTTAAGTTTTATTCTACATAACTTAAGATTTTATAAGTGGGAACATATTTTTAAATTCAAGTGTAACAATCAGTTCAAACCATTGTTTTGCATTTTTTATTATAAAGACCTGGGGGCAAGGGGGAGTAAGGGGTTAATATCGATCTCTACTATACTCTCCCTGCCACGAAATTTGAAAAAAATGTAAATATTGCTTTAAAATAATACATAAAGTAGGACGTCTCACAGAAAATGGGACTTCTACATTAACCACCTTTGAGAAATCGAAAGATTTCTGACCTTGACAAGATCTAATTATACAAAATAATAAAAAAAGCAATCTAATAAATATACAATATGTGTAAAAATTGAATAAAAGATTGTGGATTATCACATATCCGGACATTGTTTTGCATTTTTATATTATACAGAACTGTCCATGGGAGTTTTAATCCTACTTTAAACCCCCTTCCCTCTTGAAATTTGTAAAAATGTAAATATTGCTTAAGAAAAATGCATAATGTATAGAGATGCCCTAAATGAAGTATTCTCATATTTACATTTAATGGGCTTCACTGCAAAGCTTCACTGTACTATTACATTGTGTTGATTGCAGTGAAGCCCATCGAATGTAAATATGAGGATACTTCATTTAGGGCATCCCTGTAGACATCTCTCCCAGAAGATGGGACTCACCCCTACCTTAACCTTCCCTTGGAAATCGGTAAATCTCGAACTTTGATTATATCTGATTATATAAAATAACAAAACGAGAAACAATCAGAATATTTTATAATAAATTACGAGTGAAAGACCCGGTGTTTCGCACCTTCGACCCGTGCTATAATTAAATTCGATTCAAAAAATATGTTGATTAATATTTAACTTTAAACCTGTTGCAATCTCTATTAAAAATCCATAAAAAACCCTCACGAAAATAACAAAAGCCCGGACTTTAATTTGATCATTTACGGTACTATTTAATTTATAATGTTATACTGTAGTATCCCATCATTTACATCTCAAGTCAAGCCGAAACGTAACATCCTCCGTGCGACACGACACGAAAAAAAGTCGACTGCCAAATTTGGTGATGTCTTTTTAGGTGTCTCTTCACTGGAAAAAGGTACTGTGTAATTAACTTAATTAGAATATTATATTTTCATGAATTAAAAGTATTTTCTGTTTCATAAGTATTAATTATAGTTTTTTAATTAAATTATAAAATTAAATTATTTTAATACCCGTTTCGAG
>LBFL01012832.1:0-12399 GCA_000988845.1 Hypochthonius rufulus
AGGATATGCGATTACGATGGGTGTGGAATGAGGTTTAAGAGCAAACGGAATCGCGATCAGCATCATAAGAGATTACATCTGAAACTACGGTTATTCCCATGTGAATGGCCCGGATGTGGGTTCGAGTTATTTAGGTTAACAGAGTTAAGACAACATATACTAAAGAAAAGCCTTATGTATGTGATTGGCTATTGTGTGACTTTAAGTGTAGTTCTAAATGGTCTCTGACATCGGATCGGCGTATTCACTCCCAAGAAAAACCCTATCCCTGTAATTGACCCGAATATAGCCATAGCCAAATTGTATAACCCCAGTATTGTGAAAGGACCTTTTGCCATTGTTAATGAAATTATCCGATTCTTCGCAATTTATTCCTAATCTTTTCAATTATCTTTCAGTTCACTTTTTGCTTTATTCAATGACTCTCGCAATTATTTTTCATACTCTATGATTTGCTTTGCAAATGACACGTCTCGGATGTGATTCAATCCTTTACCAAAGAGTAAATCCGCAATTAAATTTAAGCCAAAAATGAATCGAAATTTATTTGTAATCATTTGAATCAATAATTCTATTGATGATCTTTAAATTCTTAAGGGTTTTTGATACTAAAAGATATACCAATTTTACGTTCTGTAATAATAAATAATGTTAATGAAACAATGGATTCGGAAATACCATTTCGTGTGGAATTTGGGATATCAATGAATTTATAGACCCTTTCTTCGCACTGATCTGTTTGAGGATAAATGCAGCGTCTTTATATGATAGTGGTAATAATATTATTTAAATTATTCATAAATTATTTAAATTTTCATATGAACTCTAAAATAAAAATTTTTAATTCAAATAATTTTAGTGGTCTTTTGTCACAATTTTTAAAAGGTTATGGCCATTGATAAATGAAAGAGAAAAAATCTGTAATAAATTAAAAATCTTAATGATAATCGAAACGCGAAATTAAGTAATGACCGGTGTCATTCCAGCAGATCGAATTAACCTTAAAATAAATCGTAATCATTATTAATAAAAATAAATTTCATTTCATTTGAGTGCGAAGTCTTTGGATGAGTGTTCTGTTATCTGTATTTATATAATTATATATAATTATTTTTATAACTCATATTTACATAACTTTAATAATTTATTTCTTACTTTTCGCAGATTCATAAAAATTATAGGGATTCCGATCATCAATGAGTGGCAAATGAAATAATTTATAAGGTGATTAAAGACCGGAATTTAATTTAAATAAATGTCTCAAATTATGTCAGATTTTAAAAATGAGTTAACGTGTGATCGAATTATGAAAAATTATGTTTGAGGGGCATATGTATTGTTCAAACTCCATCGAGTGATATACCAAACTGCTCAGAATAAAAATGCAACAACTTTTAATAAGACACTTTGGGTCTCGCATTAATTACATTTTCCGGAAAAATATATTTTTTCGGCGCACCCCATCGAGTGACACATAAAATTGTTCAGCTCGACAAACTCTACAACTATTGCTTATATACTATAGGTTTATTTTTAACGGTTGACTATATAAACGTAATTAATTGGAGCATTTTTTGAATTTTCAAATATTACACATTGTAAGTCGATTCCACCCCCTCGAGTGATATATCAAACTGTTCAGCATTTGATTCTGAACAACTTTCTAAATCATGCCATGGGGGTGTGGCCTATTTGCATTTTATTTTCGGAAACGTTTTTAATGGTAGACCCATATATATATATATTAAATTTTGTGCCATTTCATATGCTGATCAGTTTGAGGTATCACTCGATGGGGTGGGACCATGTTAAGCAAGGTTTATGATTTATTTACTGAAAAGTGAAACAAATTACGTTTTTTCTCAAAAATTGTAAATATTTGAGACAGACATATATTTAGAAAGTTGTACAGGTCATCGATCTGGGAATTTTGATATGTCAGTTGAGTGGGCGTGGCCAAAAAAAATATTTTTCCTGAAAACGTAATTGATGTCGGGCCCATCTGTGACATCAAATTTTAATCAGTGCATCATGCTGAACAGTTTGATATATCACTCGAGGGGTTGGGGGAAATTGAAAAATTTTTTGTTCCGAAAAAATTTCGTAGTCCGCCCATAGGCTTAACATAAGAAAATTTAGACGCCATTTTTGGCCGTTTTTGTAGAGGTAGCATTTTTTTATTTGCTTTATTCATTAAGGTCCTTATCATGTCTTAGCACAAGTAAATTCGATGCATTCACTGTGTCGGAAGGCTGTCATATCCAGAGGTAAACTTTCAGACCAACTCCCGAGTTACCGTTTTGGCCATGTTACCGAAGTCAGAGGTCTGAGTCCATATCATTTTTAGATAGAAGGACTCAAAGTAGTATAGGAAGGTTCAAGTCCCAGACCGATCGGATTACGGGTTCGGGAGTAATAGGCGTTTAAAGTTATCAACTTTGAGGGGTCCTGTGGGCGTAACCGAAATCGCTCCATCCATAAAAGGTAATCATATAAAAGGTAATCATTAATCGTTGTAATACAACACGTAATTCATTAAAAAAAAATAGAATTTTCTGTCTTTCGCTGTAAGTGTAAACGCTTTTATTCACATATGCTGTAGTTTATCATATTTTTTTTATAGAAGTGATGCATTACATTGTTGCATCATGATGATGCACTTCAGACCATTGCCAAACTCAAGTCAATGCTTAATTATGGTGATTTGTGTAAAACATTTTTTAAGTTTACTTAAACATTATTTAACATTTTTTATGTTTCATTTTTTCGAGTACGATCAAAGGTTATAAATTACGATTCGAGTGTATTATTTAATTAGAAAATTTACCATTAATATATTTTATCATTTCATGATTTTAACCATGGTTATTCATGCATAGCTCCCTCCGAATAATCTTCCATTACATTCACCTGTCGATGCAGCAATTGGATTAAATGATTCATCTGTACATGTGACGCTCGGGCCTATTGAAACGTCAATTAACACTACAATCAGTTAATGTTATGTTTTAAAATGATCATTTCTAATAAAAATGATTGAATATTAATTTTAAATAATTTTAAGAATTTAATAAAATGTAATTATAAAATAAATTTATTATTAAATACGCATATTCAAAATCATAAACAAAAAAATTAATCAAACAGAATACCAATTGAATCCCTCGATAAAGAACGTTGTCACATGATTATCTAAACAAAACGTAATTCGAGATAATTTGAGTACGAGTCTCGGATGTCCCAAAATTGGGGGTCGTGTCTCGTACACTGCGCCATAGCATTACGGGAAAATGTATGTTCGGCAATAGCAACTTTATTAAAACTATTCATAGCGTTTTCTTTCATAAATTTGATAAGAATTATTTTTGTAATTTCAGTTTAAAATGCATTAAAAATGCATTAATATTGATATTATCATCAGTTCAAGTGATTTGGGTTTTGCTATTCCATGACAAAATCGTTTAGTAATTAAAAAGAATGGCATTAACTTATGGAAATGAAATTTAGCAACAGTTTAATTTAAATATTGTTTTGACAAAAGATTTTGTAAATATGATAAGACAATTCTATTGATAATGCGATTCTTGATTAAATAATCTTATGAATGACTAAATTGCGGAGCACCGAATAGATTTATAAAATATATTTTAACACATTTTGTGATATGATTTCGTGTTTAATTCAAATTTTAAAATATAAATTCACATTACACTATTATAAAATACAATATGATCTAATAAATCATAAAAATATGAAATTAATGAATAATTATCAGTAAAATCTGAATTAATGCATTATTTAAGAAAATAAGTATTTTACTCAATTGATCATTGATCATTGATTATTGATTATTGATCATTGATCATTGATCATTTGTGCACCATTGATTGACTCTGAGTCTTATTTCTGTTTTATGTATTTTAATTTGTTACGTCCCGTTTCGCCGGAACACACCTGTTACAGTTTCGTTTAGCCGAAAATGAAAACTTAACACTATATATATAAGAATAAGAATCTATGAAACAATACAATACACAAACAGTACCCTTGAATAACATAACAGTGAACGTAATAAAATTCATAAATAAGTTCACTTTACAGTATCATTCAAATGTAGAAAAATATTACTGAGCATACTATTTGTTTAATTTTACGGTTTATATTAATTTGTCGCGTTTCACTAAATATCACGTTCACAATTTTCATTATACATACTTTCATGTTTACATTTAATAACAATTTTTAAATTATAAATTAGAAGTGTCCCGATTCTTCCTATCTTAAATTTATCTCAAAACAAATTTGTCAAATTTTAATAAATTATTATCTATATCGGCGAAACGAAGTGTAACCATTTTAATTATTATTTAATTTTGTTTATTCATTTTAACATAAACATGCACCTGTGATATAAGACTATAAAATTATGCAGAAATTAAATGTTTAATTATAATTATTTTTCAGCGCGCGGTTTTCAAATATTAGTGACATATTACAGGATGTTTATTATTACGATTATCATGGAGAAATTCATTATTGAATAATAATGAGTCATTTTCATATATCATCATTTAATAAATACTGATTTTTACTTCCGAACGTTATCGACCAAAAAAATTATGCCTTAGGTATTAAATAAATATATGTGAACAGAATAAAATTATAATTACACCA
This sequence comes from Hypochthonius rufulus, assembly GCA_000988845.1. NCBI lineage: Eukaryota > Metazoa > Arthropoda > Arachnida > Sarcoptiformes > Hypochthoniidae > Hypochthonius > Hypochthonius rufulus. The sequence continues at coordinate 4,675 of LBFL01012832.1, forward strand.
TATAAATATTTTAAATATTTTATTTCATATATGATGTAATCATAAAAAAACTCAAAAAGAATTAAAGATATATTAATTCAATTAACGATTTTACTTTTACACATATTGTAATTATTATTTTTATATAAATATTAAAAAATTTTTATTTGTATTTTATTTTGTATTTTTTGTATTTTTTTATTTCATTTGAGAATTCAGTATCGTAAAATATTATATTATAGTTTAAGAGAAATAATAAAACAGTGATACCACTGTTACCGCGTTTATATACTTCACGAAAATGTTATAAAAATTAAAAACTCAATTAAAATTAGATTTAGTGATGTGTTTACTCAATATAATGATCAATTCATAAATAAAATACCGAAAATAGAAATCGATTCGCTTCTAATATCATTCGGATTATTAAAGGGAAAATATCAGAATGACAATACAATTAAAGTAAAAACAAAATATCATTATCATTAATGGATTATTATTGTATATTCTTTATTAACTTATAAAATACATTATTTTTATAAAATTTAAAGACGAATCAAAAGAGGTTTATAAATATAGTGATATTACGTGGTTTTTTGGTCCGCGAAAAGTAATGTTAATTGGACAATAGTAACGCATATTAAAATATTTTTAAGTTTTCAAAATTCAAAATTCTATATAAAATGCATTGACATGGATATTTACATTTTTTCATAAATTAATATAATTCTATTTTTGTCATTTTATAACAGTGTCCATCGTTTGATAATTCAGTAAATTTAATTTAATTTAATTTAATTTAATTTAATTTAAAAATTACATATTTTTAATACTCTTATTGTTAATTATAACTTAAATAATAATGAATATTGTTTATGATGAAAAAGATGTGCGTTCACCACTGGAACCATGTTTGGAACATATACTTTTTACTCATAATTATTTAATATCATATTTTGCATCTCATATCGCTTTTTGATATTTTATAAGAGAGTGATAAGAATACTTTTTAATTTAAGACAACAAACAGCTGATTTTCAAATATTTTTACAAGTCGATTATTGAAATTATTTTACTATATAACTCATTTTTAGTTAATTCGTTACCAATTAAATTTAAATAATAAAGTGTCTGACTAAAGCTATATAATTAAAATTATTGTGTCCGTCTTCAGTGTTTGTGGATATGTCTGTTTCACCAATAACAATACTTATCAATTGCATTAGAATAAATCATTATTTCATATTAAAGAGTCAATTGCATGATATAACATCATTTAATACATAATAATTTTCACATCCGAACGTTAATGATTGAATAAACTATGCCTTAGGTATTAAATGAATAATATAAATGTAATAAAATTAGAGTCATGCCATAAAAATATATAAACTATATTAATACAGTAATTATTCGATTTTGTAACATGAAGAAACCTCAAAAATTTCATTCCAAAATTTAATAATGTTAGCATTAGATGATATCACAAATAATATAGCAAATCATGTTACAGATTCGTATTGTAACAAAATCAAAGCACTGTAATAAAATGTTACAGAATTAGATGTGACAAAATTAGTGTACCAAAACTATTTAAACATTATGTTCTATAATCGACTAACAAATTATTTAAAATACTGTAACAAAATCGTATGTAACAAAGTTGCATGTGACAAAATCGAATAAGTACTGTACATATTAGATAAATATAAATTTCAATAATTAACTTTTGAACTTTTTATAATTATTATTCGTATATTAATAATAAAAAGTTTTATTGAAAAATTCAATGCCATAAAATATGATATATGATATAACAGTTTTAACGAAATAAGAAAGCAGTGATGACACTGTTTACGCGTTTAAATATGTTAAAAGAAAATGTCTCAAAAATTAAAGACACAATTGTATTTAGTAATACGTTTACTGAATATAATGATCAATTCCTAAATGAAATACCGAAAATAGAAATCGATTCGCTTCTAATATCATTCGGATTATTAAAGGGGAAATATCAGAATGACAATACAATTAAAGTAAAAACAAAATATGTTTATTATCAAAGGTTTGTCATTGGATTTTCCATATTAACTCTTATCAAATATATTATTCATATGACATTTCAAGACGAATCAGAAGAGGTTTATAAATATGGTAGTATTTTGGGGTTAATCGGCCCTCGAAAGGTTATGACAATGGCTTGGACAATGGGCGCGGTATCGATTCTTTCAAATTTAATACTATTTATTGTTGGGTTTAAAAGATTATCGTGGTTAAGAGTATTACAGTTGTGTAAAAAGGAATTATTACCCGAGAATATAGAAATGGATAATTCAATGGCGAGGAAATTCATGAAAAGAGTTCATATTACAATAAAAATTATTAAAATTACAGCATACGGTATTACGTTATCACTTTCAATAATTTTAATACATTCATTATACAATCGATGGCCCCGCGAATGGATAATCAATGGAATTGTATATTCGTTAATTACAGTAATTTTGAGTTATTTTGGTTCATTCATCAGTTACGGAAGTGTATCATTATTTTACCAGATTTGTTATTACTTTAAATTACGATTTATAAATGTAAATCAAAAATTTAAAAATATGAAAGTCAATGATCATAAAATGTCACATGCTTTTAAGGCTTTCGATCGAATTTGTTTATTACTTAATCATTACAATCAATTTTGGAAATACTTTATTTTTATTGTTTATATTATCTCTTCAATTGAAATAATAATGATGGTTTATTCTGCTATTTTTTCGGACACTTCATTTGTTGCATTGGCATTTACAACAATGGTATGCATTTATCTAATCGCAATAGCATCTATCGTATCGTTATCATCAACAATGGTTACATCAGAGGTTCGTTAAACTAATTAATCACATTTAATTATATTAATTAAATTAAAGGCACACAAATCTTACGCAACTCTTAACACACTTTATGTTCATTCCAATCGTATGGGTCTTTCGAGAAAAATTAAACTCTCGAATATAATTCAAAGAATCGGCGGTCCTATTATTGGATTCACATTTTTGGATATGTTTGCAATCACAAATGAAACTTTTTATCAAGTAATTATATTAATAACATTAACTTCACATTTAATCATAGATGCTATGGATATCAATGAGATGACAAACTTTTCAAAAATTTTTTAAACGATCTCGAAATTCAGTCTCATGTATTCTTTTTTGTTTGTGTTTTATTTAAAATGATAAAATATTGCATGGAATAGAATTCTAATAAAATTATATTTTTGCATAATATATATATGACCATCTGTTTATTAATTAAAACGCATAATTTGATATTATTAATTTCTATTTAACAGTTGATCATAACCGTTGCATTACATTTACTATTATTTGTTGATACGATGAGGAAATTCAATTGATGCTAATTTAAAGGTAATTGTTGCGATATAAAAGGTAATAAATGCAATAATTTTTAGATTTTATGACGATGAAAATCTGCTTGAAAATTAAAACATTTAAATATAATATATAATTATAGAGCGCTCAATTATTTTAAAAATTGTTTACCCGAATATCAAATTATGAATGTATATCGGTTATCATTTAAGACCATTCAGACGTTTTGCATCAATTTATATTATTCAAATATTGGACTATCTGTGTGTGTATAATTAATTAAATGTTATAATTGCTTTGAGAAATGAACAAATTTTTTGTCGTTATATAATATTTAATTTAATTCAATAAATGCTAATGAAATATGTAAAAACAATAAATTTTAAATGTAATTCATTAAATCATATAATTATAGTATATTATTATTGTAAACATAAGTTAGAAATGTGAATACCTGAAATAACTGAACGCAAAATTATAAATTTGATAATATTTTACAATATGCCATGATCTGCATGTATTAGGAACATGTTACACTATAGCTTATCTCAATATACAAATATAAAAAAATAACTAAGATCTGAGATAAAGTATATTATCGTTTATAATCTATAGGGTGGATACACAGAGTGTTTATTATATATCCAAAAAAATTACTAATACTGAATCACTACTGCACCACTATGTGTTAGATTAACACAATAGATATGCATATGTAATTTCAAATTTACAAAAATAAATTATTGAATAGAATCAGTTTAACAGACAGACACTTAATTATTGTAATATCTTAAAATTAAATATTTGCATTTTTCTCTTATTTTGCTTCTTTTATAATTACTAATTTTTCAATAACTAAGTTTTGATTAATTATCATTTCCGAATTTGAGTCCTCAGATTTCACCGAAATTATGTACGGAATCGATTCTTCTATCAGTTCATTGGTTATTATACGCAAAAGTTATTATTATCCAATTTCAGTATTATTCTTGAATATTTACGCATTATCAGGAGTAATGTATGATAAAGTTTAATAAATGTCTGATTCTTTAATCCGACATTCGATATGAGTATGTATGTCAATGCACTGATCAATTAACGCCGATATTTTTTTATATTTAATAAATAAAATCATCGCTTTAATTTCTAAACGAATCAATTGCATTCTACAATAATACAAAAAATTTGAGAGTTCATTAATATTTTCTTCAATTGACATGAGATTCTCTTCAACATCAATACCATTCTGTACATTTGTATTACATTCACGATATTTATTCATAATAATATTTTCCGTACGTTTTTCTTCAGACATTTCTTCATTATTACCACACATGAGACACTGATAATTCTCCATTATAACAGAACCCGTACATTTGCGACACTTCAATGCTCTAAAACTTTTTTATTGATGAAAACATAAGTCACAATTGCAATTAAAGTAAAACTTTTCTTTGAGTAATTTCCATCGTTCAATGATATCAATTTTTATAGACGGACCGTAACTGACAGTAATTTCTTCACCCTTTTCAATTTGACGAAGTGTAGTGAAATGCACTGTATTTCCATAGAAATCCATTGTATATTATGATTACAGCTATGGATAGTCAATGCTGACCAAAATAAAAAAGCATTTCCTAGATAATTCTCACGATTTACGTATGATATGCCATTGATTATTGTTGAACCAAATATACCAAAACAATTAACACTAATCTTTTGTATCATCAAAATTATCATTTCACAAATATTAATCTTTTCATTTATTTTATAAACACAGTATAGTCCCATATTTTCAATTAATATATATAAGACAATTCCTGAGAATACCATAAAATGAAATCTCACATTATTTGTGTCATAATTGAGTAATTCTTCACTATGGTCCAACAATGACCACATTTGTGAATAAAGATGAGCTTCGCTATTACTTTGTATTAATTCATCATCTTTAGGGTGATCACTCTAATGAAACAATTGAATAACTTTGTTAATACCAACTTTAAGTACAGATCTTAACGCTAATGCATTATTAAGTCCAAAATTTTGGACAAACGAAACAAAACCGCACTCTTTACTTAATTAATTATTTGGAGTAAATTTTGTCATTAATATTTGAGTTCATTTACTGCATATTTCAGTAAAATATATTATTTAAAATTTATGTTCCAAATCTGTTAGTTTTATAATAAAATTACTTAAATATATTATAATTAAATAAAATTTATTAATTAAATCATTTAATGCTAATCTCAAAATAATGATACTAATAATGTTTAAACGCAAATATTTTGTAAAATTACAAACATGATATTTTCAGTTTCTCTAACGTCAACATATTAAAGCAAAAATTTTTGTCCAAAATGGTGAGAAATTGAAATACACTTAAACCTCTTAAACGTAACCATATTGCGGCGAAAATTATTGTTTACAATAGAGAGGGTTTCATGCTAGAGAGGTTAAAATTGTAAAGATTAACTTTTAGAATTAACCAAAAATACCTACCCCTCATGAATTTTTCAAAATTTTTAAAAAACACCCCTTAGATAGTGTGCTTGACCCCCTGGCACTTTGGACCTTGGCCATGTCTGCATTTAATGATAAATTAATTTTTGTGTATTATTCTGGGACATGAATTGCAAAACTTCGGATGTGTCCGAATCTGACCATTACATTAAGAATGGACACATGTTTAAATGCTAATTTTTTATTTATCTCTATATAAATACTTAATTTTGAATTTTGTGCTTAAATGGTATATAATTCAAAAATTCTTTCAAAAGTGCGATTATTTACATTTTTTAATTGGAAAAAATTAATTTTATCACACTCATTTTTGGTTAATTATAACACTCGTTAATTACAACATTTCGTTTATTACAACGCATCACCAAAAACCATTTCCCTATACCGTAATGTTAAAATTCTCTCGTTAATTATAACTTTTGCTTTATTACAACTGAATTTTCTGAACATTTGCGTTGTAATTAACCAACAATATGTGTATATTTAATTTATTGACTGACGAAAGATCAGAATAATTTGAATTGAATATACAAAAACATGAGCTTTTTATAGGTAATATACAAATTAACTATGAATGGAAAACTCTAAAAGTAAAATATTTATCATTAGAAATTTCATAGATAAAAAGTTTAAAATAAGCAGTTAAAAATCTAAAATTTAAAAACTAAAATGTCAAAAATTAAAAGTTCAGAACAATAAATCATAATATTACATAAAAATGTACAATTGAAGGAAATAGATTTTTCAGTGAAATTTCTATAGGAATTTGATCCATTTAATCAATAATATTAATCTATTGCCAGTATCATCGAGAAATTTATTATTCAATATATGTGAGTCATTTTCATAATATATCATCATTAAATACATATTGATTTTCACGAACGATCGTTAACGATCGGATAAATTATGCCTTAGGTATTAAATGAATTAATATGAATATAAGAAAATAATAATTATATCATATAAAAATCTAAAGTATATTTTTTCATATACAGAGTCATCATTATAAAACTATAGCACTATAGCACTATCCGCCACAATTCAATGATTTATGAATTGGAATAATTAGTTAACTTTTGAACTAGCAATTATTATTTTTATATCATTATTAAAAATTTATTAGGAAATTTAATATTATTTTTATCATTTGTTCAAAAATTAAAAGCTTAATTATGATTGGATTTAGTTATGTGTTTACCGAATATAATGATTTAATAAAAAGAATAGAATTGAATAAAAATGCACTTTCAAATAACAAATTATTGAATTTTGTAAAATCATATAAGAAATATGATCATAAAAATAATAATTTATGTTTAATGTTCAATTTTAAAAAATGTCTAACATATTCCAATAAAATTTAGAAAAACATGATAACTCGAGATGTCCGGTTTTGTATTGTACAAATTAATAACTAAAATTATTTTAAAAATGTTATTGCAAATTTCAATTACGGAAAAATATAAAATACATATCAGATCATGTTCATTCTCAAAACGCAAACATTCAATAATTAATCTAATCTATTTTGCACCGTTATTTCACAAATGTTTTAGTAATTTTTATTGTGTCTTATTCATCATCATCATCACATTCACACATTCATCAATCAGCATTTGGTCCATAACAATTAATAATTATTTACCACTCCTAAACACCAACCAATTGATGGTTTTTAGTATCTTTTAAAGTAATTTCATTTACACTACACTCAGTGACGCGACAGTCGTAATTATAAAAACGATTAAAGAAATTTATTAATGATGAATACACATTTTGATGAGATCACCACACATGATGATTATTATTCATTTACTAAACACTCGTT
>LBFL01012900.1:16061-29185 GCA_000988845.1 Hypochthonius rufulus
TCGGTCAGAAAGGGTTAAGGTTAAGGGTTAAGGCATTATTCAAGATTATGGTAAATGCAAAATGCAATATTAATTAAATAATAATAATATTGGTATGGTTAAACAACAAAACTTGGATTATCTGAAAAATCTGAAAAACATTAACACTTTAACAATAACATTAACTTCAACAGAAACTATTCTTTAATTAAAATAATCTAAAGTTAGTATTCATGCGGTTCTCTTTAACGTTATCATAAATTGTTTTTACAAAAAAGTGAGTTAATTATACATTTTAATTAATAACTTTAACATTTAATTAATTAATTTCATAATAATCATTGAGCATACGGCGTTTGAGTTTCTAAGTTTATCCATACCTTTATGTTTAATGAAATTTTCAACTAAAATATTGCATTTTTTGATTAACTTATATTATACTTTTACTCTGTAATTATCATAAACTATATTTTGATACGAATATTTATATTAAAAACTTTTTGCGTATATTTTGTCATATTTAATAGTATTGCCTCAAACTTTACTATTATCCTATTTACAGTATGAACTTTGTTTTTATCGCATAAAACTCTAAATGAATGCGATTCGTTTCATAAAACTTTAAATAAAAATATTTGGACATTAAAAGGAACTTTTTTGGTGAACGCTTTCATTAAATTAATAGACTGAATCATATGATTTCCGCCATTAAATGGTATTTCAAAAATGAGTAAACATTTGAATTAATCAAACACTTTCATATAATTATATATGTATGTACGTATGTATAGCATTAGCATAAATATTTTGGTTTTTTAAGGCAGAGATGAGAATATCTTTGCGTGCGTATAACTGTCGCAATCAGTAAATTACTTTTTAAAAATGTGCATAAAATTGTTCGTAAATGGAATCGTTAAATCATTACATACAACTCTGTATCTCTTCTTTTTTGTGTTTTACTCCCGAATTTCCACCATAAATGGTGATCCCTCTCCACGATATATAACCCCCGAGTCGCGAGTCACGCCTCTCTCTTCTCCAACTCGACGCACGATCTCTTAATCTTTTCTTGAGACGTCCGCCGGCTTTAGATTCAATTTAATTTTAATTTAATTAATTTTACTAAAATTTAAATTAATTAAATATGTCTATACCTGAAGCATCAGTTTTGGGAGGAAAACGTCCGTATTGATAAATAAGAGTGAAAAATAAGATAAATCCTGTAATAAAATTAAATAAACATAAATAAAAAAGGTCATTAGTAATTAATAGTCGCATCACAAACCTGCAGCACACGGCAAAAATGCCATGCCTTTGACAAGCGCGGGATAACCTAAATTAATAATTACCATCAATTAACAGGTGTTGGTAATGATCATATACTGACCCAAATACCGCGAATTGATCATTAAATCGGTTTCAATATAAGTTTTGTTTGTGTAGGGATTGATTTCGGAGGCACGAGAATTGTAAGTCCAAAACGATTGATTTCCTGTGGCGAGTAATTCCGAGTCTGACACTGTAAATACTTTGTGGTGCTTTGGATCGGTATATTGCCCGTAATCGGGAGGAGAATAAATTATTTGGTTTTTCCACATATTCAGATCTAACATCATAACGCACACAATGATACCGTAATTGAACCATTTACCTGTAATGGGTCAATAACATTCACTTTATTGCTATTGCGTGTACCCTCAGATTGTGTTGGAATTGAAAATTTGGGTTATAATTTATGACATTGAAACTAATGTTAAAGTTACGCAATATTCTAAATTATCATTATAATATTTAAATTATAATATGTAAATTGTCATACCACTGATGTGAAAAACAAAATCGGGACATTTTAATGACTTTTTAAAGAATTGCAGCGTATATGATGCTTGTTTTAGACCCGGAAGTTTAATGTCCAAATCACATACGAAATGAGGAAAATCCCAATCCTATGAGAAGATCATCACAATCAATTAATGTTTTGCGTAAATCATAAAATAATGTGTTAACCTTTAATTTCCCAACGTATAGTCATTCCTTAACTAAATATGTACAAAAGTGACAACTCTATTTAGGCACACGCATTCAATAATAGGGTTGATTTATGCATATTCTATCGCATATTATTCAAATAGAAATAGAAAATGAAATCCTTTCATTTACATAAATTTAAGTATTAAAGGATAAAGTCACTAAATTCACTGATGTTATTTCATTTGACTCAAGAACTTAATTAAAATCAAAGACGAGAGTGTCCTTTTGGCACACCTTTAGGCACACCTTTGGGCAATTAAAAGTAAACTCTTAATAAACCATCAGTTATCATTTACCCGAATTAAATATATGAAAAATTACGTAATATAAAGACAAAGAGACAAAAAGATTTTCCTCATAACGTTTAGGTAATTGCGTAATAATGAATGAATCGCGTGCGTCGGAACCCATCATTAGCCTCAAATAAGAATTAACTGCTCAAAGGTATTTGCCAAATGCTTTGAACTTTCTCTATCATAAGCATTTGTAATATTTCAATGGATTAATCACTTTAATCACGTCTATACTAAAGTTGTAAATTTTTTTGGCATCATTCAGTACATTAACTCTTATGTTACGCAAAATGTTAGTAATAATTTAAACATTATGAATATTTAATATTTCATATTGTAATGTTATGTAATTAAATATTATATATTAAATATTAAATATATATCCAACACCTATACCCATACCCATGTCCATACCTGCATTACAATTAACAAATCCATAACTAAAATTGATGATGCGAGAAATGCACGTGACAATTCAGTACTCGCGACAAAATCCCTATTCAAATGGTCCCAATCGATTTTGTCGGTCACAATGACGGAGATGACTATAGCCATGATGATGAATGCGCCCGTCCAAAATATAACAATACGAATAGAGGCATAACGAAACCAAAACTTACGTAAACGCGGGGCCCACGCTTTGATACATACAAGTAAATAATGACATAAATATGTTGATAATACTAAAATGTGGTAAATCCATACTCGGGTAAAGATTATCCTGCAGCATCATGTCAGTAATCATCCACGCGGTGAAGAAATCACCAATCCAAGTACCACATGCGGCCGCTTTCATGAAATTAGAATAACTCATACCCATAAACGTATTTATCACATAGAGATGGGCGCGCGGATGAGCCGATGATAGTAGTATATTGTAAAGAATAGAAAAGAAGTAACACGATATGAACACGAATAAGAACATAATCATCCACGTGCCCGATTCGTCGCGAAACATCTTCAGGCGGAGAATGCGGCGCAACAATATATGATGCACTATCAATTTGCCTACGATTAGACCGACGAATATTGCAGCGATCCAAAGAGACACTTTCACGATAATCCACGGCCATTCGGGGGGATATTTCGTACCGACAAATGATATCACATTTCCGAGCACGGGAATTGAACATTCCGCTGAAGAATGGGATAATGGATCCTCAGCAAAGATAAGGAAATTGCAGAACACAACGAAATATGATACAAATAGACGGGCATAGGGATGTTGGAAATAGTATCTGAATACATGTGATTAAAGAGTTCATTAATAATAATTATAATTTATTGAATAAATTACCTGAAATCTTTCTCCATGTGAATTGAGTATAAACTGATACCATCACTGTTGTAATGCAATTGCTGTGCATTCATATGACCCTCCGAATCGTAAAATTCGCTATCACCACACATATCACCGTCATCATTGACATGCGACATTTGAATGGCATTCGCGTCATTCGCGGGGAGTGATTTCTCATCAACGGACATACGCCAAAGTTCATTCTCATCCTTCTCTTGCGACGGCGTTAAAATGGACACTGATTTGGTCCTAATCTCATCATTGCAGCCGCATGTATTCGCTGCAATAGTATCACATTTGCTCTGTCCCAATGAACATGACCGTTTATGTCCCGACCATTGTTTGAGTATGGAATTCGGTCGAAATGAACGGTTCAATTGTGCAGCGTGAGACATCAATGGAAGTGTTTCATTCTTATCTTTGTCATTCTGATTTATTTCGCCATCGGATTTCGTTAATATTTTATGGCATCCGCAATCACCATCATCATTACTGTTCGGTGATGTCATTGAAAGTGTCGTCGTAAGTGACTGCGGAGATGCATCAGATGTTAGTGATGAGTCCGCATGAACGGCATTTGCATCATCCGGCACGTGACGGTGACGTTCACGTGCGGATGGAACTGATGGTAATAGTAATGATGGTCTTTTGGTCTTATCGTTCATCATTTTGCACATAATAATGACATTAGAGATACGATAAGCGAAACGTTACGATATATTATAACGCACATTATAAATGCATTTTCATTTTTACCGTTCATTTGTGATATGATATGATATGATGCGATATAAAAACACAATAAACGGTGAAAAATAATTTATTAATCGTCACAAAATTGGGACGCGATACGCATTCACATTATTAAATAATACATGAGACATAAATATACATAAAAATTGGAAAATATGAAAATTGTCGCAGTGAAAGCGCTATGAAAATGAATGCATATTTATTTAGCGCTTAAAGTGTGGCACTTTATTCGTTGAATTGAAATACATATTTATATGTAACATTTATATGTTACATTTATATAACATTTATGTACGTTTATGTACGTTTTGCAGTTATTGTGCTTCACTCTGACAAATCTCAGACTCTTTTTATTGTTTATTTATTAATTTTATCACAAATATTAACAAACAATTTGAGGCGTATATTTATATCATACAATAGATACACACACTTTTGCAATCACTTTAATCGTACGTTTTCCATTGAATCACACCATACATATGCGTTTTGTTTATTTTTTATTCCACTGAACTACGTAAATGTTATTACATATATACACGTAAACCTCTCTAATCTAAACTCCCTCTAACGTAAGTATTCTCTATAACGTAAACACAAATCATATAAATCGTTACTATTTTAGTCCCTGTAACGTGAAAACCTCTCAAACGCAAACAAACATTTTTACCGGAATATGTTTACATTTAAGAGGTTTAAGTGTATTTAAAAATAGTGATATCAGTGTTCAGCAATGATGATCAATGCCATTACTTTGGAAGTGATTAGAAATGCTAATTATTGAGGTGTGAGTTAATTTGAGAATTCCTTTTCATTTATTTATTTATAACGCATTTACCTATAAATTTAAATGTTAATTTCGTCGTTCCATGAGGTGATTCGATAAGAATTTGATTATTTTCGTTGAATAATAATATATGAGAGTGATTTTTGTCATGTATTTATTGACATTCCGCAATCGCGTGGTAAAATATCAATACTTTAATAGAATTTAAAGGTTAATTATGGAGTTTAAATAAACAAATTAAGTAAATGTCTGAGCGGAGAAATACAATTTGTAAATCAATACAAAAAACTACATAAATACATGTACATAATTACATGTATTAGTGATATATAAGTTAATATTTTAGGAAATGCATGTAATTTCATAATAAATTTTTCCTAAAATATACAATTATAACATTTGTACATTAAACAAATTAATTTTCATTAAATAACATATATACTTATATTCCGTTACCCCATATAAGGAACACTCAATACCTGAAACATTTTGTGTGAGGAAAGAGATTATCATTTAATGACACGATCATTGGAATAATGACTGTCACATGCTTCAGTCACGATTCGCTAAAACTTCACACACATACACATGATATTCTAATTTATGCAAATATTAGTTTCTTAATTAGAGTGTGTCAGTTATGAATATATCCATTATAAACATGATCATTGTAAGTATTTCCATTCTCAAATAAAATATTATGTTTTATTGTGTCCTTACATCGGGTAACAGAGTAATTACCGATGTACTTTCTCGAAATGTATTTTCATCGCCTGTCGTGATTGGAATTTACGTGCACATTCAATATTCTCACACGAAAATGGCTTTTCTCCTGTATGTTTATACATATGTGCTTTAAGATGATGATGCTGACGAAAACTCCATTCACATGACGGCTGTCGTTTCAAATGAAATAAAAAAAATTTTTAAAGATATTTCTTAATAAACATACTCATGTACATACCCATGTACATCGGTAGGGTTTTTCTCCCGTGTGTCTCATTTTGTGTAATTTGAGTCGCGCAATATTATTTGATTGATATTCACATCCGGGCCTTAAATTAGAATATAAAATTAAGTATCACTAAAATCAATAATCATCAATAATACAGACCAATCACATCCGAACGGTTTTTCTCCTGTATGTGTATATAAATGATCCTTAAGGTGTCTTTCCTGACGGAAACTCGATTCACAATCTTCGTAATGACATTTAAATGGTCTTTCACCGGTGTGACCGCGTCTATGCGTTCGCATCGTATGCTCATAACATGCTTCATATTCACCTATTAAATTATAACAATTTTAATCTTCATTATCATATGATTCATATCCTAATCCGAGCTATACTCACACCCGGGCCAATCACATTTGTATGGCTTTTCACCAGTATGTTCCGAGTATTCATGAGTCTTAACCTGATCCGCACGGACAAATGCCATACCACACCCGGGCCATTGACATTTGTATCTTTCAAGTTTAAGATGAGTCACTTTACAGTGCCTCCTCATTTCATGCTGAAAATAAATAATAAATAACAATCATTACGACAATCATTGTAATCTGTGGAAACTCTCAAACCTTAAAAACGAACATTTTTTCGCACCCCTCCCATTCACATTTAATGTTCTTATTATGACGTTCGAGTGTATGCGTCTCCATATGATGTCTTAATTTTTGGGCAGAAAAGTATTTCTTATCACATCCTAAAATAGAAATTATTAATGTAAAATATACAATTAACACATAGATTTTAATAACGTTAATATTAATTTATATTAATGCGTTTACGATATTCAAATCAATTACAAAAAAATCACGGAATAAATACATGTATATTCGTTGAGAGTTTATGTGCAAAAATAGATATTAACACATAAAACAATATTAAATCACATGAATTTATAACGTTAAAGCACATTCGTTGCATATACACTGACACGACGTGTCAACAAAATCGAGGTTTGAGTGTACATACACTATAATCTGAATAATTGAGTTGAAATACACTTATTATTGGTTAATGGCAACGGAAATATCCCGACAAATCCGTTGCCATAAAGCAAAAGTTGCTATCAACGAAAGAAAATTAAAATTACGGTAATGGGAAATTGTTTTGGGAATGCGTTGCCATAAACGAGATGTTACTATTAATCATGTTGCTATTAACCAACAATATGTGTATTACAATGTGTGTAACAATACCGGTCCATGTGCATGTGAATCGCTTAACCCCCTCATGAAACTGGAGATGAATCCTCAATTGAGACTGAAAACTGAACTTTTTATTACACTCGGGCCATGGACAGTCGATCTTCAATTGTGGATTCCGCTTCTTCTTAACTGCGGTCGCTTTAGCGGACCCTCTTTTGGGTCTCCCGCGTCTGCGAACTCTGCGATTCTCCTGTTCCTGTTTCGTCAATCGCAACGATCGTATCTGTGGTTTCCTCTCGTGTCTCTCATCATAATCTTCATCATCATCATCGTCATTCTCATCATGACCATTCTCTTCAATATCATCATCATCAGCATCATTATTATCATTACGATTGTGCATATCATTATCGGAGTCGCATTTCAGAACATTATATTTGTCCATCAATTGACTGACGTGCATTTTGATCTTATCTTTGACAGCACAGCACTGGCAATTCTTATCGATAATCGACATCGTTTTAACGTATATATTCTCAATTAAAATGAGCATATCCTTTAACTTTGTGATCTCCGATTGCATTTCGCAATTCTCTCGCGTCAATTGCCTTATATCGGAATAATCCGTTTTTACGATACTCTCAAACGGTACATCTTCAACTTGAGTTTCGTAAGTATCGGCATCCGTTCCCATATACATCTTCGGTATATATTATGGTAAAAGTTTATATTAATCAATATAATTTAAATGAATATTTGAATCGCGACGATTATTTACACGTTTAGTGCATCATGTGAATGTTTTTACATAAATTACGCACTTTAAAATTCAATACAAATAATTCACCGTTTTCTGTAATGAACATTTATATTCATGAAAATTTTAACCCTAAAATCTAAACTAAACTAAACTAAACTAAACTAAACTAAACTAAACTTAACTTAACTTAACTAAAAACTTTCAAATAAATGCCGGTTTTGATTTTATAAATGATAATTTTTTTAGTCATCGATCAACACACTTTGTTTATAATGATTGTACACTATAAAGAGGTTTTCACCATAATAAGAATTGTTTGTATTGAGATATGAATGGTCTTAATAATACGATACTTTATTTGAACTGATCTTAACACATCTTAACAATTAACAAATTGAATTATCCGATGATATTGAACTCGCGGACACTCCTGCCCTTTCCAAGTACTTGAAGACCCTTAGCAAAAGTTTCCACCACTTTTGCATATCCTTCGGGTGAATACGTACATATATACGTACGTGTATATTTCGAGGCATTCACGCGATCATTCAGCGCTTCCATCACTATAATACTCGTGCCGAATTCGTTTTTCGAAAAAGTTTCAGAATTAAATACCATTCCGTGTTTTACTGATATAATGTCATTCGGGAAATCTATTTGTGTGGTGTAATATTCAAAAAATGCCATAAACAATTGTCCTAATGTCTGTACATTCCTACTCTTATAGTTGAACTTTTTCTTTTGGTCCATCATCAAGTTGAGGATCCGCATGAATTTCGACGATTTCATCGGGAAATTGATTGTGTAAAACCGGGAGTACCGGCGGATTCGTTTGCTGAAGAAAGTGTAACCCCAATAATACGAGTGCGTACGATCGATCCGATAGTACCGATAAATGCTTCATTAATCCCATTTTTCTTCGCCCATACCTTAATGCCAATTATAAATGGACGCACTCTATGGTCGAGTCCCGAATATCATTTTAAAATGATTGTATTTAAAATAGAATTGACACTGTTAATGCTGAGATTAATTTCGGTTGGTTTTTGGTCGGTTTCTAATGTATGGAAATATCTGAGAATCGGTACATTCGGTCTGATAACAGCAGCTTTCGGATCGAATTGCTTGAAGTGGTCTAACATTTCATATAATTGCTTTCTCATGATATGACCCGCACTATAAAATTTGCTCCGATATCCGAATTCATCATAACATTTGTCATGTCAATATCACTGTCTTTGGTTCCGAACCCATTGATTGTCGATCCCGTTATGTATAAACTGAACGATTCTTGAAAATTCTCTGCTATCGTATTTTCAATGGTATCTCTGATGGTATTTTTCCGCTTAAGATCTGCAGCTGATTGTCTCTGATTGTCTCTGATCAGCATATACCGCAAATAGATCCATATTCAGTCGTTCGACATGACTCAACTGTGTGTTCCCCGAGACTATGGGTTTCACTACGTTCGGTCGCTTAATACACGGGTTTCTTTTACTCATCGTGAGACTTCTAAAATTGCAATAATTGATGCGACTGTGACTTGTGATTTGATCGTGACGTTTGCACCTCTTCTAATACCAATACGATGAATCAATTCGCACCGAATGATTTCCAACGGACGGATGTTGAAACCGTTTTAAATTAACAATGACTGACGCAATCAATTGTTGCCGTACGATTTTGATTAACATTATTATATTGTTTAACAAAAAATATTGAGATTATTTGCATTATTTCATATTATAGCGAACAATTGTTTAAATCAATGTTTATATTATTGAATAATTTAGTAAATATAACACTCTATTACCATAACAAATTTAATTGTTCATTTGAAAATGGAACGACAAAAACCACGGGTCTCGAATGTCCCGCAATAGAGGGTCGTGTCCCGCGTCCTGCACGAAGGTTATGCGGGACAATGCATATCTCGCAATAACCATCGTGCATTCAGTTGCATACTTTTAATAAAATTAATTGTGATTTTCAAAATTATTTATAAAAAGCCTATGAAATTATGAACGAAATATGCTCAGAATAAATATAGTAAAAACAGAACTTTACACAAAACTAAATTTCTAATTATCGTGTGCAGAATTTTATAGAAATCCACTTTCAAATAGCGAATTATTCTGCAAAATTATAAATCAAATTTAATAATAATAATAATTAATGTGTTTAATAAGCAGTTTTAAGATGTCCCGCATGTCCCGCTATTGGAACGCTATTGTCCCGCTATTGGAACACTGTTGTCCCGCATGTCCCGCTATTGGAACACTGTTGTCCCGCTATTGGAACGCTATTGTCCCGCATGTCCCGCTATTGGAACGCTGTTGTCCCGCATTTTGGTCATTATGATCTGAGATTCGTAACATAAACATAAGTCGCATCGTGTTTAATCTTATTGCTGCATAATAACGAATTACTAATACTCAATAATTATTCTCTAGAAAAATCTGTTAACGATACAATAGGGTTCCACTCAATAATGAGTTCATTATGAGTTGACCGTAATCAATTTTTGAAATGAAAATTTTATTTTTCAATGACACAATTATTATCATTTTTAATATAAAAAATGTATGATGTTTATAAGAATAATTTACTAGTATTTATTAGTATTTATTTACACACAATAAACATTAAAAAAAATTCAAGTATTATAATGAAATTGCATTCGAAAACAAATTATTTGAGCATTTTATGGCAGTGAATTCGTGGCGATTGCTAAAGGCCAAGTGATAGGACCTTTGGTTATAATAGAATTGAGATTATTTCGGATTTGTATGAAGTGTCTCTTAAATTCAATACCATCGCCCTATAAATAGTAATGTTTAGTAAAAATAAACAAAATTATGTAACAAATGACATACTCTCGAAAGACGAAAATCGACTAAAACTTGATGCGGATTCATTTCAATGACACTCGCTTTAAACATAAGTGTCATGCGTCTTTTATCAATCGTTGTAATGGTGATCTGTTAATTATGATTAAAAATATATTTTAATTGTAATATACTTTTGTAGAATTAGAGTGCACACCTGTCCGGGACCGCACTTCTTCCATTGATAATTCAGTGTATCGAATAATTGTTTTAGTTCAATCATTGTCTTTTTAGCATTGACATTAGTGAAGAATCGTGTCATTCTCCTAACTAAACGCTGATGCATGTTTTGTGATTTACTGACGGGAGACGACTGCATTTGTGTATTCAAAATCATGTTATCGATATGTGCGGGTTGTGAAAAGCTCCCGCGTCTTATAGCATCGTTCAGATCCGACGATTGGAGATTAACATCCGATTCGACCGGTTGTGTGGCCGATGGTATCGCATTCCTATTGTTATTGCACACCCTTTTGCATTTCGGTGATTGAAATAAATTGTTGCGAATGATTGACGCATCCCTTTGAAATTTCTTTGTAAACCATTGATGATTCTTAATCTCTGTGAGTTTATACCGTTTACTCGCATTTGGGATTAGCATTTTTCTGAGTAATGCTATAAATGAGAAAACCCAAACTTTACTATCGCAAACAATAGAAATCCCATGGGACTTAATCCAAAATCTTTTGGATTATATTAAAATATAGGTGAATATGATAAAGTTATAGATCCCCCTTTCAAAGAAAGTCTTTTCTAAGATTACTAACATCGGCGTAAACTAAACTTTCATAGAATTAATTTTCATAGAAAGTCATTATCGAAATTTAATAGGACTTTAAAATGGTAAATTATAACCGGCATGTCTATGTCTATAAATGCGAGGGAATACGGTAATTAATTCGTAATAATTAATGAAAGCACTGTTCGAATCAAAAAATAGAAAAATAAGGAAATACTGTTTTGGTAATTACTATCGCGTGAAATAAATAGTAATGAAAATGTACACATTTGGGAATACACACGTGTATATTCATGGCAATTAAGACACTAAAATTAATCACAACGCGCGTATTGAATCCCAAAGGGATATAAAAACATCATTTGCATCATTTATTTGAATTAAGCAGTGAATATTAATCTTTGCGAAAGGGGTTTTGACCTTTGACTTTAATCATAATAAAATGCAAAACAAACATTTATACTCACATAATACTAAATTATCAATTTTGGTCCACGGACTGTTCATGATTTTACACTCTTTCCAATCTCTGTACGACGGAAAATCAATGGTCGGTCTGTCCCATGGTAATTCCCCTGCCAATAGAGCCACCAAAACGACACCACAACTCCAACTGAGACAAAATCAATAGTATTGTTAATTAAAATTCACTTCATTAATCAATAGAATTGTTTCATTAAATTCTTACATATCTGTAGGCTCAGCTCTATACTCTTTATTAATAAATATCTCAGGGGCCATATACGGCGGTGTCCCGCACTTTTGACTTAATAACCGTTCATTTCCACAGTGTCGAAAAAGCGTCGACATTCCGAAGTCAGATATTTTAATATTATCTGATGATACAGGAAAATGAAAGAGTTTAATGTAAATAAAATAAATGTATTTAATATAAGAGTAAAAAATATATTATAACGAAATCCTCAACAAAAAAATAATAAATGATTCTGATAAATCTCTTGAATCGTTTGTTATATTTTTGATAAAAATGATACAATACTTTTCAGAAGTCTCAATACTCACCGTGATCATCAAGAAGAAGATTTTCGGGTTTAATATCGCGATGGACGATGCCTTTAAAATGATTAATACACATAACATTACTTATAATACACATATAATATTTCATTACATTTTATCGATTAAATGATTCGATATGAATTATTTATATTTATTTATTATTCATATAAAGTTATTGAATACCCTTTTGATGCAAATATTCGACTCCAGAGATGAGCTGAATGAAGAAGCGATGCGCCGATGACATTTCCATACCATAATCGGGCTCTGCAGTGATAAGTACGGAAACATTTCAATTTATCATTAGAATAAAAGAGGCGAATCAATTAATTGTACATCATTATATTATCATTAATTACCATTAATTACCATATCAATGAAATAAGAGAATTAAATGTTCAGTATAATTAATCAACTCTT
>LBFL01012905.1:0-13952 GCA_000988845.1 Hypochthonius rufulus
AATCATTTAATACACAAAAACCTTTATAACTTAAAGATCTCTATAATTTGCAAAAAATTTAATAGTCAGTTCTATCAGTATTGCAAAGGTCTATAAATCTTTCTAGTATTTGGGGTAGACTTATTTTTTCCCAATTTTTAAAGAGTAATCTTTACACTTTTCTATGCATTTCTTTAATTTTTTATTCTGACAATTTTCAAGGAGAGTCCAGCTTTAAATCTCTACTAAACTCTTAGCAAACCCTAGTTGACAATTAGTGGATATTTTACTTTTTTTATCTTAAAGATTATCAGTATAAATCTAATATAACAATGAATATTTTTTCAGAAGAACAATCAAGGAAATCACTAAAATTGATTCATAATTATAGTAAAATTTGACATTAATTATAATTTTAGATAAATCTGTAAGTTACTTAATATTTTAGAATTTATATTCCGTAAATGATAACGCTAATTTCATTATAAAGTAATCATGAATCAAATAAAAAAGCGCAAACTGTACCTAATGCGTACAGTTTTGCCCACTAACTGTACACAGCCGTCAAAAACTGTACTGTACAGTGCAAAACTGTACACCTGGCAACACTAATAACAGTAGTGTATTTTTAGTATTGAAATTTCAATTATATTTACTGAATTTAGTTGTAAAATTGTCTCTAAATTGTGAATGACGAGATTTGACTGTATATGTAATGTCTACCTTTTGTTTCCTTTTAATATGTTGTCACTCATATTTTATCTTTAATATGGTTATTTCAATCGCTTCATACGCGACAATATATTACATCAGTAATATGCTTATATTAGATTTGAAGAACATTCGGGGGCATACTAAATGTGAATATGGCAAAAAGACTATTATTTTTTTAATTTAACATTATTATGATTAATTACATAATATGCTTTTTTATTTAAATTTAGACAATGAAAGTGATTGACAATATTATACATACGTTATGTTTGTTAATTGAAATTATGTATATGAATGTGATGACATTGAATTGCAATGCATTTGTATCGGAAAATCCAATAATTCGTGAATGCCATACTAATGGCCATTCGAATGGGAGCCTTTCGCTGAAATGTTCGGGAATATTCGGTTACGACTCGCATAGTGATTCCTATATAAATGTGATGTTTAAAAATCAAACATGCGATGTCATCAGATGGGAAAATGAAAAGTTCGAGTGAATTATTAATTACATGATATTTGATGCTTCAGGTATTTAATGATTTAATTTTTGTTAAGAAATAATTCATTTCATTAAAATTGTTTACACAAATATAATTGATCGGTACGGTGGAACAGTAAGATAACTCGAGTTATCATGTTTTTTTGAATTTTTTCATTGAAATACATTTCTAATATCCTATAGAATAACATATTAAATTTATAGGGTATCATCGAATGGAAGAATTTGGTTTAAAATCAGAAATTCTAAATTTACTTCAATGGCATTTCACTTTTTAAAAAGATCGATATTATAATACAAATGCATTATAATATGGACTGTGCAAATGAAAAAAACGAACTTTTACTGTATGCGATGAAAAAGTCTAAACTCGTTTTTCACTTATACATACATAAGGAACTTATCTTAATATTCCACCGCACCGATCAATTATTTTTATTGTTTCACGTAATAAATATAATTAACCTATTATCAGGCAATGATCAGTATCTGATTACACTCTACTCTCAATTTATGTTCCGCCACGGGCCTCAGAAAAATCGGACATAAATGTAAATCGGACATATAACAAAACCCCATGCAAAAATTCTTTATAATTGATAAAAATGATTTTTACATACAAAATTAATCATTATAAAGGAGATTTGAGAAATAATCTTTAATTTTTATAAAATTATTAATGTCTGAGAGCATCTATGATGGTGAAATGTCTTATGACCACATTTGTCTTATTCAAATAAACAGCGCCTCTTCAACATGAGGATAATTTAATTCGCGGACATATTTCATTAATTTAGTTCCTTTTCATTTACATATTTCATTTCTCTCTTTAATTTTTGCACGCGAATTCCAAATTTGATTCAATTACTTTTGATCATTTATTTTGTACTTTTTCATTCACTTCATTTATTTTACATGAGGACATAAATCCAAATGATGTCACTATGGCAATGTTATACATCGGTTTTGAAAATAGGGGACATAAAAACAGAGGACATAAATGTAGGCAGACACAAATCGAAACACTTTTAACATTACTTAATATACAAGTTTATTGCGTTCCTAAAAACAGAGGACATAAAAGTAGGGGGATATAATTCGAGAGTATAGTGTATATTGTTTAGTTTAGGCCTTTAATAGCAATATTGCAAATATGACCATAAATTTAATTAAAACATACAGAGGGTGTTTTTTATTTCGATTAATTTTTCTAAATCAAAGCATATCAAAATTTATTGATAAATGTAAAAATAATCAAAATGTCGAATTTTCATGACCAAACAAAATTTAAATTTCATTTTCATGTTTTTGAATACATGAACACGTGACAGTTTAAAAATACCGGTTTTACGTAAATCTTTAATTTTTGTAGAATTTTATATTTCATTTTTAATTTAATTTGTTTTTTGATTTAATTTTTTACCAATTGCTGAATATAATTTAATTTTGGCAATGATTAAATAAAAAATTTAGTTAATTGATAATTGCAATGTTTATTTATAAATTAATGCTATTATTTTAAAAAAAATTAAAAATTGTATTTGCAAATTATTAAAATATAAAAGCATACTAAATAATATATAATATTATATAACAATATTATATTATATTATAAAATTAAAAATTAAAAATTAAAATAAAATAAAAATATATCAAACATAATTTTAAAAATGTAAGCCCAGCCCGGGATACGAACACGAGACTCAACCGGACCCTTTCTATCATGCCTTGCACTAAATCACTTGACCACTGTCCTATTCATTTATTACAGAGCTTAAATACATATTTATAGTTATTAAGCAAACTTTGACCTCGATTTTCATATGATCCCATGCCCATCAGCACCCTATATTTTTCACTTTTTCTTAGAATCATCTTAAGGATCTATTTGTTAACCCAAGATACGTTATTTCCCTTGCCAACGCAAGTTGTTCCATTGCAATATTTTCAATTAATAAAGATCGGGTGATCTGTTTATTATTTTATTAAATTTTCACTAAATATAGATCACTTAAAATTGTGTTGAAGACTTTTCTCAAGCTGTCATATCGTCTTTCAATGAGACTTCACTTCTACAGATATTAAAATGTCAAGTACAAAGCTGCAGAATGTATTAAAAACAGTTCTGATGCTAAATAAATTGACTATTTTTCGGGATTCTTAAAACTGTAATTAAACGAACAGAAAGTAACAAAATTTTCACGATATAAAAAAGTACTAAAAAATGAGTTTAACAAAGTATTACATATAATGGATAATCGGTGATAAAATTCATAACCTATAATCATATTTATAATCAGCATGATATAAGGTCCTCCTCATCGTTAGAAATATTTAATCAAATTATCATTGTTTTATTAATAAATAAATGCCAAAAGTGTTCCAATGGTGGTTTTTCCAGAGTGTATGTTCACATTTATCAGATCACTTTTTACTTTTACATTAAAACACTTTTCTTTTTATATCCGAATTACATTTGTGTCTCATTTATCTGATGCCACTCGTTGGACATAATTCTAAACTCGAGTGTATATGATTAGACATCAGTAACAAAAAACTCCAGTGTGAATGAATCTAATTTTTACAGAACCATTAGCAATTATCTTACATTTATTAATTAAAGCTTTCAACTCATGAGTCTGTGCATATCAACTCGCGTTATCAAAACATTTTCGATAAGAACAAATATGATTCTGATAAAATTATTCACTCATTTTTATCACTAAATAATGCATTGCATTTTGATTGTTATAGAATCATTTGTAATTTTTGATGAAATAGATATTGGACTATATAAAGATGTGATCATCGCTTTCCTTAAAGAAGGGTTAATGATAAAAGATTTAAAGCATCGAAATGTATTATCAATAATTGGCATATGCTTTAACCCGAAAACATTACCAATAATGGTCTTAACTTATATGTCAAACGTTAATGTTTTATCATATATTCGAAATGAAAATAATAATCCAATAGTCAAAGAACCCTTAATATTTACTTTGCAATTATTGAATGATTAATAAACTTTATTAATTTATTGATCATAATATGATTTAAATACCTTATTTTTATACAATTTATTTTTTTAATACATAAATATATAACTTTATCTAAACTGTTGAGTAACTTTAGAAAATGGTGTATA
Source organism: Hypochthonius rufulus (assembly GCA_000988845.1). Lineage (NCBI taxonomy): Eukaryota > Metazoa > Arthropoda > Arachnida > Sarcoptiformes > Hypochthoniidae > Hypochthonius > Hypochthonius rufulus. The sequence continues at coordinate 4,341 of LBFL01012905.1, forward strand.
CAAATGACTGTGGTGCAGCAAAACGCATACACCTACGGGTCTCAGGTGTTCCGCAGAATGCGGGATAGTCACACAATGAAGGGTCGTGTCCCGCACAATTTTGATGCGAGACAATGCGTGTCCCGACATAATGCGAATTTTTATACAAGAAAAATCTAAGATTTTCAAATTTACATAGAGTGTCTCGCATGTCCCGCCCTCAGATCACAATTGTCTCGCATTTTGTCCATTTTGACCTGAGACCCGTACATACTCCATATAGCGATGTACACCGTAACGATGGAACACTGCATATATAGCTTAATGTATATAGATTTTGATTATTGCAGTCATACATACTAACGAATACAAATATTTTGAACTAAACTGTTCACTTCTGGAACTAAACTAAACTAAAAAATTTTCAAACTAAACTAAACTAAAATAAACTAAGTATAGCTTAGTTTAGTTCAACTTTTGTATTCTCTAATACATACATAATGTTATACATGATTGTAGAAAATAATCAAAATCCTGTACAATTATATAATACAAATACAATTTTTTTTCATTATTATTTTCTAACATCTTACATATAAAGGATTATTGAAAATTAAGAATTCAGTGCCGGGGCCCTTCAGCTCCTGTTCTGACGGAAAGGGATAAACATGGCCTAAAAATTATAACAGAAGCGTCTTAGCAGTCAATTTAATTTGTTCAATTTTTCATATAGGCTGTTGTGAATTTTTGCAAAATTTTGGGGACATTGAAAATTCACATAAAATGACGTTTATTGTTAGATTAAAATCAATTTCACGTAAATTCTAAGACATTTATTAACGCATAAAATTTTAATGCATAAATTTATAAAATTCTACACATTATAATGCGGAATAGAGTTTCATGCAAAATTTTATTTTCATTATTTTAATTCTAAAATTATTTCTTTCATCAAATTATTGATTTTTATATTTGATTTTAAAAACACGATTAATTTGCATATAAATATTTTTAAACATCGATTGTCCCGCATTACTATTGAACAGGACACGATTATGCATTGCGTAACTGTCACACTAAATGCGGAACATCTGTGATTACTATTGTTAGCGGTTAACATACAACACTGAGCAATATTCACTAACGGGTTTTTAATATTTTGATATACTTATCTATATTGAAGGACATTAAAATTTTGCGAACTCATATAAGAGTGACCCACAATTTTAATGACAATAATGTCAATATGCACAACTATGGGTGAGCACATGCGGCTATACACATATGATTTTTTACTATCCATTTTTGTCATTATTGGTATCGTTCAAAAGGTCTTCATGAGTAGAATAAAATTGTCAATAGTCTCAACAAAACTCGGATCACGTGATTTCGAGTTAAAATCAAAAATCGAAATATTTTTGTGGATTATTAAAAAAATTCTTCGTTTTGTGTGAAGTACATGTAAAGTTTCTTATGAAATCATTTTTGTATAAAATGTCTTATCGAACATATTATTCACATTTTATGCTGCATAATATGGTAGCAATACTAAAGATAAAGGGTATTATTGTATTGAAATTGTCTGATAAAAATTCTAGAAATTAACCGATTGTTTGAAAATCGAATAAACAGATAAATTCATTCCTTTTATGGTCCATTATCACAATTTATTGCCATCAATAAATTATAATTACACTCTACTCGATTTATGTCCCGCGACGGGACTCAGAAAAATAGGATATAAATGTAAAAGGGACATAAAACAAAACCCCATTCAAAAATCCTTTAATTGATAAAAATGATATTTACATACAAAATTAATCATTATAAAGGAGATTTGAGAAATAATCATTAATTTTTATGAAATTATTAATGTCTGAGAGCATTTATGATGGTGAAATGTCTTATGACCTCATTTGTCTCATCCAAATCAACAGCGCCTCAACATGAGGATAATTCAATTCTCGGACATATTTCATTAATTTAGTCCTTTTTCATTTACATATTTCATCTCTCTCTTAAATATTTAAGCGAATTTCAATATAATCGCTGCAAGCTTGTTTATATTGTGAGTTTTTTTTGCAAATGTTAATAACGAATTGTGATTATATTGTAAATTCCAATATAAATAATATGTACAACAATGTAAATTCACATAATCATGAAAACTAATTATTTTTTAAAATAATTGTCAAAATATGCAACAATTTAACATTAAAATTAAAATTTGAAACATTATTGCGAGAGTTGTTATAAAACTGAAATATTTATTGTTATAATGGGTTTTTAAAAAGATTGTTTTAAGTAAAGAACTTTGTATAAAATATCTTATTGCTAAATGTAATAAATATGCGAATAACATGGTTTTTGACTCGTAAACATTTAAAATTTTATTTTTTATAGCAACGCTGTACAGTTTTAAACTTCAGCAAAATATTATCTAAGAATTTATAAAAATTTTCTTATCGTATCAGTAGTATAGAAAATGGGGAGGCAAATTTTCCAAAAAAAGGTCGAGTAGTCGAATTTTACACTTCTCATTCCCACCTCAAAAATCTAACTTTTTTGAAAAATTATGTCTTTTTTCTCAATAGATGAAAAAAATTACAATAAAGATCTCTATCTAAAAAAGATAATCTATGCTGTTAATGCATGAAAAAAAATGTTGAAATACTGCAGAAAGTCATCTAAAACTACCATATTATGCTATTGCGGAGCTGGGATAGTATGACTCGTACCTCATTCTTACCCTCTAAAATATACTACAGCGTGTTCAATAACTGACTTTCCATTTTTGATTTTTCATAATTTGAGAACTATTTGAGATAATTTCAAAATTCAAACTGTTTATTGAATGACAACTGCGAAAGTTTAATGTATGAGATTTTCAAAGTGCTTCCCTTTACTAACAACTAAACTATAGACTCTTGATTCAAAGTTTTGAATCACGCGTTCTAGCACTTCACTTCTGATTGCATATATATTGTATAAAGTGTGATACTCTATATAGCCAAATTTCGTGAAAATCCGATGATCAGAAGCATGTTTAAAAATTAACTAAACCAAAATTCTTATGCCTGTAATACTAAAATTTACTCTTAAAAAATTCTTATCTCGAAAATGATAACTGATTAAGAATTGATTTCTTTTTAGTTTAAGTTATCTTTTAATATGCTTCATTTTGATACCCATGTTATAATGGGCAGTGGTTTATATCAATAAATGACCAGTGGTCAGTCTAACTTTTGAACCGGTCATCATAGAACTTTCATTCAAGTTTTGTTGAACGCAGTACGATAAATGCTTTCCAACAATATACATATTGTCATACTTTTCTTAAATTTGATGATCTATTTTGAATAAAAATCATTATGAATTCAAGTCATGTACACATTTCAAAGACTTTTATTCACATCATAGGAATAAAATAGCCAATACTTTCTTCTCATTATCCCATAGAAAGCAATGTAAAGTGTATTCAAAAACTTTAAAAGTTGTTTTACAACTATTTTAAGTCTTAAATTTAATAAAAATATTGATATTTTTGTAAATTAATTATAATCAAACTAATTGAGTGATTTAGTTATAATTTTAGATTTAAATAGTGTATGAAAAGATCTATTCAATTATATAAAATTCATAGTATTCTGTTAACTTTTTTATTCATGATTTTTGAATTGGTTCCGAACAAACGTTATAAGATTTCACTTTCTTAAACCTTGAAAAACGTAAACAAGAAATTAAGACGCATTAAAAATGAATTCTCCATTATTTTCAATGGATTATGAAGGTATATTATTTTCTTATAAATTCTACTTTTTTAATTTAAATACTTCTAGATGAAATCCAACTATGAATTACCTAATAATACATGGGATGTTATGGTGAATTTGCATAAGAGACTTTTGACTGCAATACCTAAAATTAAAAGAAGTTATTGAACTGAAGAAATTGATGAATTTTATATAACATGATGGAGAAGTGATTGATGAGTCAAAATCAAAAAGAAAACCAAAATCAGTAAAAGATAAATATAAACATTTAATGGAAGAGTTGAAAAATAGTCTTTTTGTTGGTAATAAAAGTATTGGAACAATTTAAAAGCTCAATTTTGATAAACTCAAAGAAGTTAAGGAAGTAATTACTTCAATCAGTAACAAGTTGGATTTTCATCAAAAAAAACTATTAAATATACACTTTTAGCCGGTCAAAGTCTCATAAAAATGTGAGAATTATGTCAAATTGAAAATAAAAAATTCTTTGATTTCTTAAAGGAATGTAGTATTGAATGGGGTAGATCTTATATACATTTTCTTATTTCACTTTATAAGTTTAGTAAAGAATATCCTAAAATTTGTAACATATCTCTCTCTACACACTTCGTTAAAAATAACTTTAAAAGAATAAAATTAGCAATTTTGTCTTCCAATGTAGAGAGAGAATACTGGAAAAATTTATAATTTTGTATCATAAACTTCAAGGTTAAAGTCTCACGCCGTGAGACAATATCCTTGAGAGTTATTGAAATAGTAAGCTATAAATAAAATGAAAATTAAATAATTCTGTAATGTCCATAAGCTTAACTTGTATATCCATAATCTAAAATATACCTCTTATCATCAAAGTTAGATAATGCTACTTTTGTCTGTTCTAGGGTATAAACATTGAGTTTTTATGACTTAATCATGTTAAAAGTAGCATAAGTCTCTATCTCATTATCCAAAACTTTCTTCCATATTAGTAATTGATGCCTGTTAGTTACATGTCCTGGTACTCCCTTTTCCCTTTTCTTTAGCTCTGTCTTATCTTGATGTTCAACCGTATAGCAATACATTTTAGCTCTCAGTCCAATAAATACTGTTACTATATTCTCACCAGTCTCGATTTTGAAACAATATAACTTCATTTTGTTTTTAGGCTGTCTAATTACATATAAAATTAACTGTTATTTTAAGAGATTCAATTTATATTTAACAATATATATTCTTACTTGATTTAAGTTACATAAATATTAGATGGTTTATGCTGAGCAGAAGTAATTCTTAGTTGCGAACTTTTATCATTTCTAATATCTGTTCTGTAATTGACCTCTGCACTTTATTCTTAAAGTCCTTAGCATTGTATTATCGCCGTGTATAGATATATATTGCATTTCTTGATGTAATAAATTCTTTATTCAATATAAGCTAAGTATACGTAGCATTGACTCGTTATTATTCGTTATCAAACGATTAACGTAGTTTTCTATTAGCTAGCGAATTGATTCGCTTAAATACTATCATTTCTAATTATAATTAACTTATTAATTTCATATATTTCATTCACGTTGTTGAGTTACTTTTTCTAATAAGCTTATAATAAGTTTCAATTTTTGTAATAATTCATTAAAACTATTCATGATGGGTTTAGCGTTTTTATTTTTATTACTCTTCATTGTTGCCAAACCGAATCAGCAACTGGGATACTCAACGATTTAACTCAAAACATTAATCAAACAATCACAATTAATAACGAAATCGCTACTTATTTAAAAGACATACTTCAACCATGGGCAAGTAAAATTTCAAATGGCTTTAAACTTGGTAAAACGGGCTGTGTTGCCACTTGTGCCGTGGCATTCACCACTTGTGTTTTAGCAACACCTTTATGTCCAGGTGCTGCAATTTTCTTCAGTAGTGGAGCTGTATGTTTGGCCACCGATCTAGGTGATATTTTTTATTTACGGAAAAATGTTTCTGAAACTATTTTTAATGAATTGTCTAAGCGTAAAACACACCTTAATAAGATTGTGGAACTATCTCAAAATTTTCCCGAAGTTAATGAACTAGTCCGTAGATTAAAGAATCAAGAAAAAACATTAGCCATCGACGCATCCACCTTTGCAATTATTAATCAATTTCTTGGCGATAAAGGTGCCGGTTACTTAGAGGTGATTAAACATGCTTGGAGTAAATTGGAAACGGCTGAAACTAAATCAATTGATGATAAAATTTTAGAATACAACATACAAGATACAACATCCCATAAAGTTACGCATGATGCCGTTGATAAGGTTAAAGTTGGTGCTACGTCGTTAATTATGGTCGGTGATATTAAGCTAATTGCTGGTGGTATTTATCTTACTCTTGAAGGAACCTCACTAATTTATAATTGGGATAAAACGCATTCATCTGTTGATAAAATTATGCAAGTTAATGACGAATTATATGAAGAAAATCAACTATTGTATATGATTAAGCTTCAATTAAAAGATTCAGCTGAAGGTAAAATGACCCCATGTGGTTAGTAGTTAAATGAAGATAGTAAAGAAATTAATTGCTCACATGTATACCTGAATTTAATTTGTTCTGAGTTTCTTCAATTTTATCTTTGTTCTGTGACGCATATAATACAATCTTTACGATATACCGCTTTTAGCTTTTGGATTTGTCGCCTCATTCTTTCTAAAATAAACTTATTCTTTCTTGCATCATCATAACACAATTTTATTCTGTTCTTAGACTCGCCCAACCTTTTCTCATCAACTAAATTACCCCTTAACACTTCGTTTTCAATACCTAAATCAAATATATTATCACCCATCATCTTAATAGCCTCAACATAGTCTACTTGGTTAGCAATTAATTCTTTAACCTTTTAGCTTGTGTAACGATAGTTTGTTTATTAAGCTCAACGAGTTATCTAATCTTCAATCTGATTTCTTTGAGATTTTGTCTTCTGAGATTTCACTTTTACATAAGTTAAACTTACCATAACAGAAACAATATATTAACACCACACCAAATAAAGTTAAAGCACCAAGTAATATATAAACCCAAACTATTAACCTTTGTTTTCAACACAAAGCGATTTAAATTTTTCATTAGCATTATTTATTAATTTCTCAGTTATCATTTATAAAGTTAAAGAGTGTTCAATAAACATCGTTTAGCTCGTTCCTTATTGTTATTTCTAATTACAGGTTTTTTGATTAACAAAGTCTGAATTTTTTGTTCATCGTAGTGATTAACATTTTTAAGTTCTTTTTCTAAAACATTAATTTTGTTATCCTTCAATTCAATTTCTTTATCCATTCTTTCAATAGTTTCAACAGCTGCCATACCAAGTTCCTTTAAAACTATTTTCTGCATATAATTTATCAGCAGCTTTAGCTTTAGATCCAACAGTAAGTTGATTAAACTCAACAGTCTTTTTTAATTTTACATTGTATTTGTTTCAATTGATTCTTGTCTGCTATTTCAATCAACATTTATTAAAATAAAAAACCGCACTTTTTCAATAACTCCACTGTCTTATTAAAGGTTTCTTCAAAATCATAGGTCGCAGACAAGCTGATTTGGTGCGTTGTTTCTTCACCACCTTTTAAGTCTTTACTTTTAGTTTTAATTTTCTCTATATCTTCTTTATCCTATTTCTTTCTATTAATCTTATGGTAATGTCTGTAAAAGCTTTTCATTCCAAGGTCCTTCATATACCGTATGAGAGTATTGAAATATCTGCGATATCACAAACGACTTTTTTCGATTTATCTGGGTTGTTTATCAATGCTTTCTGAAATTTGTGAATGTACTCTACTTTGTGGTTTTACGGCAAATCATTAGCAGTTATATCGTTTATATATTACTTTTGCATTAATGTTGTAGTTTTTGCCTTTATTTAGTAATAAAAATTCTATATAATATGCTAAGGTACCTTCCACCTTTATAATGTAATTCTATCGGAGAATGGTGTGAAACGCATACGAATCGCATATGAAACGCATGTGAAAGTCATGCAATTATCATAGAACAAATTTCTCATCGCAGACAGGCTGCTCTGCTAGTGTGTAAACCTATAACTATAAAGTTTTACTTGTTCGATTATTTTTCTTTCGGAAAGAAGTTTGTTGTTTTAATAAGCTATACTTCTCGTTTAGAAATATCAGAGTCATTCAATTCTCCAACTTTAAAGAGATTAAGTAGTTTTTTTATAAAACTTATAAGCTATTCTATATTCCTATTTCCTCTGACCAATTTTCAAAGGTAACTCTAATACTTCAATCAAAGCAGCACCTAAAGACAGGACAGCTAAAGGAATAAAAGCAAATGCCGATAATCTTGAAGAGCTAAATAAGAATTTAGAAATTCAGAAATTTAGAAAATAATTTTGTATCAATTTTAGATTAAAACGCATAACTTTTACGATACACGAAGACTTTCTTTTCTAAATACTCTTCCATTTAAATACATATTAAATTATTAAAATATAAAGTACTTAAACCTTTCAAGTTACCGTAGATAATTAATTTTTTATCCTGATCAATAATACTTCTACTAAGTGTTTGAGGGTCATCTTGTAAAAATCATGTTTTATTATCTTCTAAATGTCATATAAATAATACTATCGGAGATGTTGGTTTTTCTATCAAAGGAACATAACCTAATCAGTTTGATTTTTGGACATCTTGTTTAATTTTTACAGTTCCTTTTAATATAAAAACTCTAGAATCAATAGTGTGAATGCATCTGGCAACTTTTTGTAATTGAGAATACAGCTCTGTTGGATATTAAAAAATATTTAGAGTAAAATGGAATATCGCTAAAAGATTACCCGGGAATGCCCATTCCTGTGGTAGCAAATGTTAACGTGTCAAAAGTTATTAGTGAGGAACTTCCCAAAAATATACCGTCACTATTGATTGCAGCAAGTAGTATAGAATATGGGAATTCTGGCGTACGTCGAAAAGGTCGAGAGTAAAAAAGTGATATTTAGAAAGTGATATTTTGCTGAATATATAAAGCAAAAGAACAAATTATAAATAATAAATAAAAACAATTAAAAATTTGCTGGATATATAAAGTAGTATACAATATGGAGATTCTGGCGCAAATAATAAAGTATAATTGCAATTAAATTAAATCATATTTTCCGATGTTTCTAAAGATGTGCCTGACTATATAATTAATTATGACATTTCTACTATAGTAATTTTAAATTTAAATATAAAAATTGAAATTATAATTTTAAAAAGTATCAAAATAATAATAATTATTATTATAATTATTTAAGTTTTAAATAAAATTCAAATTATTAAATAATATTTTCCTATTCACATTAATTATAATTATAAACATACGAGAATATTGTAAACCTTTACAATGTAAACTAATCACTCTTTAACCAAAACACTCTTTAAACGTAACAATGGGGAGTAAACAATTAATAACTAAAATAACATAAATTATATATTAGAATTTTTTATTGTTATACTCAAATCTTGTTTATTTTGTACACGTAGTAAATTATTCTTTTTGCACATTTCAATTTTCGGTGGAATTTGCTAATTATTTTCATGTATTTTTCAGAATTTATTGTACTTAGTAACTTGAAAGGAGTTGGTCACCCTAGGTACAGCGTAATCACAGTCGACTGTATAGAATTAAACAGAAGAATGATGCATTAATAAATTCACTAAATTAACGCAAGTTTTTGATTTGGTTAAAAAGTTATTCATATTTTAATATTTTTTTCATATATAAATAATAAATTAACATTTATCATGTATCATTTCTCAGTAATTAATTGACTAAATTATGAAACTTCTCTTAATATTAGATTTCAATTGTGCGATGCAATTTCTAATTGATTCAAATG
>LBFL01013005.1:0-10866 GCA_000988845.1 Hypochthonius rufulus
TTGTTAAATTATTGATTTTATTTTTTTTGTTAATATATAAACTTTTATTAATTTTAAAAAGTATGGCAATTTTAGTGTATACCTTTGACTATAATTTTGCTTAAAATAAGTTACTCTAACCATAGTAACGAATGGATATTGAAAATTTTATTAAATTTTGAATTTATTGATCATTATATATTATTATTGAAAGTGTAATAAAAGATTTTTTGAATTATAAAATTGAAATATTGAATTAATTTAAATACACATAAACGTGAATTATTCTTTTAAAACTATTATGCTGTTTTCAATGAGTGGGGTGATAAACACCTTTCTAATTCAATCATGAACATTTTGTTATATTTATGTATTTATTCCTGGACATTTTCCGGATACTCAAAAATTGGTCGGATTACATTATACAGCAAAGTAATTTTTAAATTATTTTATATAAATAGTATAAATTTTTAAATAGTAGAAAGTAATTATTATTTAGCATTGATCAGCTGTTTAAATTAATTTTCAATGTATGATTAATTTGAAAAATTATTGAATAAAACGTGATAAACTCAATTTTTATATGTATATTTTCACATTTCCTTATTTTATGACATTATGCGTTGAGGAAGGGGTCTATCTAGGTCTATCCTAGACACTGGACTTGACACCCAAACTAAAATAATCCAATGATTCAGATAAATCGTTTTTTATAATATTTTAATGATATTTTGTAACAGTTTAATTGATACATCCGAATGTAGATTTAAATGTAAGGAAAATAGTAAATCAATTATATTCGATTATATTTTTTTAAAAGAAAAGTACAAAATTGAATGATACAAAAATTTTTAAAATTATTAAAAAAGATTTTTCTGAAATCGATTATATTTACACTCCTAATATGAATATTAATAATTTAATATATAATATCGGAAGTATCATAAGACTGACTTTTGGCATATCAGCACTAATAATAAATAATTATATTAAGATAATTCATAAATTTATTAAAAATTTATTAAAAATTTTGTTACGCATTATAGTGTGTTAATATTTTACATCATAATATTATCTAAATTTGTTGTTAAATTATTGTTTTTATTTGTTTTATTTAATGGTAAACTGTTCTTAATTTTAAAAAGTATATTTTATCTACCCCTAAAACTAGTGAAAACATTCTGTTATTAATTATATTTAATACCGGATTATGTGTTTACTGTATTTGTATCATGTTATATCTGTTTTGAAATTAATTTTTTTTAATTTATGCATAATAATTTTATGAATATTAAAAATTAGTTAAATTATTTTACTATAATTCTTTTACAATTGCATTTTTATTTTAGGGTAAAAATGTTAAGTTATGTTCACATGTTGGTATAAATACAAATATTTTTAAATCATTTCGTATATCGAGAGTTAAAGAATTATATAAATCGATAGCATTATATAGAAAATGTATAAAACATATTATGTTGATACATATTAAAGGAATAGAAAACATAATTAATAAAACAATTAAATTAAATATATAAAAAACATTCTGTTATAAAAAATCTATTAAATTATATTATTTCATCTGATAATATAGAAATAAAACAGAAAAGTATTATTGTATTATATTTAATTAAATACATATACCCTGCTTTTATTTAATAATAATAATTTATTTAATATTTTCAAATAAATACATAGAGATAAAAACATGTTTTATCCCTAAAACTTTCATTCATTCATTGTTAAATCATGTAAACTTATATTTAAATATGTATTAAGCAACTTTCTGAGTTTTTTGTTTATATTATATTTAAGGTATTAAATTTTGTAATTTTAGTGTTATATTATAGGTATCATTTAGTTTATTTAACTTTAGATTATTATTAATATTGAAAAATATATAAATTTTTGTATACGCAAAGAATAAATATTTTGAAATGATAAAACAAAAAAATTTAACTTTTTATGGTACACTAAAATATATAGAAATTATATCGCATTATTGGGGCCAAAGGAAGTATGACCTTAAAACTCTAAAATATGCATGCATATTTATAACCTAAAAAATTGAAAAATATGTACGAAAAATGATGTATTTTATGGTTATTTAAGAATGAATTTATAAATTTTAATACTAAAAAATGCAAAATATGACTTATAAATCCCTAAATGAAAAATTATGCATGCAAATTGCATTTTGACGCCAAGATATGCATTTAAATGCAAAATAAAAAAATTAACATTAAGTTTTATTCTTTACATTAGAAATAAGACACACGTAAATTTAGTTTTTTATGATTTTAATGACAATTAAAATTCGATATTTTTGTAAATTCTATTTTTTATAATTAAATATTTGCCAAAATAATAAAAATACTAAAAATATGCCCTTAAAATGAAAAATATGAAAATATGTTTGCAGTTATACAATTATGCAATAACCTATCAAATATGCATTTATATGCTAAATAAAAAGTTCATTTTTCCGTTCTAATTGATGCAAAACATGCATATAATTGAGTCTGCATATGCTTTTAGGTCTAAATAAAAGTATGACATTTCATACTTCTTATGACCCTACTCATTATAATTTGGATCGACTTGTGAATTTGACACTGTGATATACAAAATCCCAATCTTATTTAACTTCTAGCATTACTAAAGTATGAAATCTCTAAAAATTAGTTATAAATTATTTAGAAATTCTACTGTTCACTTCTCTTTATCTAAATTTGAATTAAATAAAATTTTCATTATATTTTCTGCAACTTTATTTTAATCGCTTTAATTGTACTAATGTAATTCAAATACATGGTGATTTTTATTAAAGGACAATGATATTTATTATTGAAGGGCTTCACTGCAATGCTTTACAAAACTATTACAATATGTTGCACTGTAATGAAGTCCATTGATAGTATAAATATCATTCTCCTTTAATAAAACTCATCTTATATTGACACGGCACATGTTTATCTCTAACTTTAGCTTCATATTTAACCCTATACTTGGGTTGTGCCGACAGTTTTGACTTTAGGCACCAATACCCTTAGTTTTACTTAGGACCTTCCCCTATACCTATCCCTAAGCTCATCCCTCAAAAACAGCTTTAAATATCCGTGTTGGGCACTGCTCTGGGCTCTCTTTTGGACATAATATTTTATGTATTACTTCAAGAATTGTCAATAAAACTTTATTTGTGCGGTAATAGTTCTGTGTGCGCAGCGACGACCGTCTTAATATTATTACGCTCTTATCTAATGTAATAAATATGAAAAAATAGTTGACGTGTTTTATGCAATAATTGCAAGTAACTATTACATATACAACTAAACCCTTCTAACATGAACATTTTCTGACAATAATAATTTCTTTAACGTAAACAAAGTAATAAACCTTAATCAGATAAACTATTGGTATATAACTTCTTAAACATAAAATACTTGCTATCGTAAACAAAAGTTTCCTACGCCATGCGGTCATGCAAAAGATATTTTTGTGTATAAAATTTCAATTTATTACAATAAAAATATCAAAACAGGTCATTGTTCGGGATTTTACGATTTAATTTTTTTAGCACTGATTAAAACAAAATTTTTTTCTTTCCCATAATTTACATGTATTCATGACTTATTACATTATTACACAAATAAAATATCCGTTTCGATTCTAATATTTTTATCGCAATATAATGCTCACACTGTATCTATAGTATCGATCCGTTATTAATGATATGCTTTTTTGTTTATGGGTTCGGCTTAACCATAGTAACTGATATGACAATTTTTAATCAAATTCAAAATTTTATTAATCATATAAAATTTAACGGATATACATTATTGGAAAAATTGAAGTTTAATTAAATTTAAATACACATAAATATAAATATTATAAACTCAGAATATTTTATTATAAAACTTTTTAATTTTTTTTATAGAATGCATTAAAATTTAATATCTTAAAAATAAAACAATAAATAAAAACTAATTTAGTTAATTATAAATTAATAAATAATGATAAAATATAACATAAATGTTTTTATACAAAGGTTTTTTTGCACAAGCGTAATATAAAATTTTATATAACTATATAATAAAATAAAATAATATTGATTTTTCATATTAACTTTTATATATAAATTCATGCAAAATTCTGTTTTGTAAAGTTTTTGCCTATAAAAAAATATCAATTTATATAATTATTTTAATATAATAATCAAATAATTATCACTTTAATATCCTATGGACCAGAATTAACTTATCCCTCTACGCATGCACTATTCAATCACATGTTATTTATATAAACATTAATTTTGATAATTAAAGTTAATTAATCATTAATTATGATACGATAAATTAAGAATCAAAAATGAAATCATAAATATTCCTTCAGAAATGTGCAATAGAGTTATTGATAATAATTTAAATCGGATCTTTGATTGTAAGAATAATCATGAAAAACACTACTAAGATGCGCATCATTTAATAATGGTTCGATACATTTTTAATAAATTATACTGAAAAAAGTCTTAATAAATAAAATAAAAGTTTTGATATTTGAATATAATGTTTATAGCACATTTATACTAAGTTCTTTCTGGTCCATAGGGTGGGTATTTAACTATTATTAATTAATATATAAAAATGAATTGTGTTATTTATTTTAAGAAATTTATCTCAATTCATAATTTTGTTTATATTAGTATATTTGTATTATGTGTTTACCAAATAATTGAATTAATAATAAATTACCTCAAATATCAGACCGTACTTAAAATGGAATATAAACTTTTGGATAAAAGAGAATTTCCGGAAATTACGGTATGCGCTGAACATGATGATCAATATTTTAGTTATAATACTTCAAATTTTCATTGGAAAATTTCGTATAATAAAACTATTAATAATTTCATCATAAATTATTATGATAATGAACAATTAATTTATCATAAGCGATTTGCTTTTGGTTATTTGCATCCTGAAAGACCGATGTATGAAAGTTTTAAATATAATATTACGGAAAATTCTAATATTAAAGAAGCATTATTTTTCGGAAAATGTTTTAGCATATTTAATGATTATATTACAATACATATCAAATTACCGATTTTTAAAATACCACATCTATCTTTTAAGTTTAAAAATTTTAATATAACTTATAAATTTTATGGTTTAATTCATCCTCTAATAATAATCCTATAATAAAAACATTACCATAATTAATTATAATCAATAAATTTCAATTTCAATTACGAAAAATGATTGTATATATGTTAACATCTATGACAGAATACCTTCAACCGAAACAGTATAATACAAAATGTTTTAGATATGAGCATAATATTGGTATAAACGAACCGAAATCACATGATTATTGTGTCATGAAATGTTATGATAATGAAACTAATAAATTACAAAAATTATATAAGTTCATTGACAAACATTGATATTAAATTTGTGCAGTAAAATATGTCCGTCCGATTGCGTTAAAACAATTATATTATTTTAACATAAAATATTTTGGAGAATTGACAATTGACCGAACAGTGCATCCTGAACAATGTTTTCATTATTTACCTGTGATGTCAATTTATGATTATATTTGCACTTTCGGAGGTTTATTAGAATTATGTTATGGAATATCATTATTAAATATAAAACAAATGCTCACAAAATATTTATTAAAATTGCATATTACATTTATGAAATTAACATCTATAGATTTCCATATATTTATAAATCCCATTAAATTCGTATTAAATTTAACGATAATATACTTTATGATAATTAACATATCAAAATCATTAATTCAATACTTATCATACGAAACAATTATTAGAATCGGTCATAATCTACAATTTTATTATCCACAAATATCTGTCAAATTATATTCTGAGATAGAATATGGCGATATAAACATCGAAGTATATTTGAGTTTGAATTACTACATTCATGTGAAATCATAACGAATATAAAAGTTGATTGTAAAAAATTTATAATAATACATAAATTATAATTTTTAAAAAAAATATGTTAATTCAATAAAAGTATTTTAATTATTTTGAAGAGACTAATTTAACCCGAACAAAACAATTTAAAAATTTCGATAAAAATTAATTGCATATATTAATTAAAGTAAACATATTTTACAATGTTATGGTTGACTTTAGGTTAACTGATTTAACAAATTTTTGCATTATTAAAAAAGATACGGATTTAGAAACAATTATTTATGGTCAAAAATTAATAAAATCATTACCATCACCGTACAGTGATTGTATTGAATATAATAACAATAGAATTGAAAGAGATGAATGTTTTGATAAATGTATGCTTCAATATGATAAAAGTTGTAATATAATTAATGATTCAAAAGAATCGTTTTTAATATTTTGTGATAATGCAATTGATATATCAAAATGTCAATCACAGTGTAAGGAAAATTGTAAGTCAATTATATTTTATTATATTAACATATTAAAGAAATACACGATATTGAATTACACAAAAATTATCAAAATTATTCCAAAAGATTTGTCAGAAATCGAATTCATTTACACTCCCAAAATGGATATAAATAATCTAATTTATAATATCAGAAGTATTATGGGATTGACTTTCGGTATATCGGCACTGTCAATAAAAAAATTTTTAAATACACTTATTGTTGGTAAATGGCAACGCAAATATCCCGGGAAATCCGTTGCCATAAAGCAAAAGTTGCTATTAACGAAAGAAAATTAACATTACGGTAATGGAAAATGGTTTTGGGAATATGTTGTTATAAACGAGATGTTCCTATTAATGATGTTGCTATTAACCAACAATATGTGCATATTCTTAGTATTTTACAAAATTTTAATTAAATATGTTTTTGCTTTATATAATGTGTTGATTTTTCATATTATAAGATTATGCAAATTCATTATTAATTTAGTGATATCATTTGTTTTATTTATTTGCAAACTCATCTTAATCTTAAAAATTATAATTTTTGTATACTTTGAAATGCTGAAAATATTCGAATTATCAAATCATATGTATTAAATTATTTGAAAGTTGCGTTTTGTTATTGTCGTAATAATTCGATTTTCAAGAATTTTTATTATTCATTATAATAAAAATTCAAATATAAGTATACAAATTTATACAGATTGTTCATTATATTTTGGAAAACTCTTCCGAACAAAATAGATACAAATTTACTACTTAACGTAAAAGTTATTCAAAATATTCTCATTTCATTTATCCACACATTTAAATTATTCACTTTATGTTTTGAAATACATGTGACAGTGTTATTTGAGGAATGCTGCGGATTGAATTTTTTTTATCAACCCTGTGAGTTCACTAATTGTTTAAAAAAATTTTATAAATTTTATTTTGATTAATAATAATAATGTTAAAAATATTGTTGTTATGAAAAACGAATGAAGTCTAATATCATAAACAAAAATTAAGTGAAATAAAAGAATTTAAAAAATGCTTTAGTGAATGTACGTACGAATAATTCTTTAGTATCTCATTGGACAATTCATATCGGAGGTCAAATTGTGAGGTGAAATATAAAATCAAAGCAATTTCAATGTTTTTTATTATCTTCTATATACATATTAATAGTTAAAATATTATTACGCAATTATCTAATGTAATAAATATGTAAATGTAATTTTAGTGATATATGCAAAAATTGCAAGTAATTATTACAAGCATAATATTACGTAGGGTGACCAACTCCTTTCTAGTTTATTCCTGGACATTTTATTATATAAATGTACATATCCCTGGACATTTCCTGGACATTCAAAAAGTCATCGAATTTTATCATAAAATTAATTATTTCAAAAAACGATTTCAAAAAATCTAATTTTTTAGTCAGTAAAAAGTAATGTTTATCTAGCATATGTCTATGTATATTTTAAATGTATAAATTAATAGAAAAATTACCTAAGATTTGGTATAATTTTAGAAAAATTTACCATATTTTTAATATTTTTTAATATTTCTCTATTCCTGGACATTATGCGTCCAGGAAGGGGTCTTTCCTGGACACTGGACAAAGTATCCCAATTTTTGGACTGTCCAGGACATTTCTGGACGATTGGTCACCCTAATATTACGTTTTATGACCATGAAATGCATATACATGAATGAAATTATTTCTTTCGGTATGTATTTCCTAATTGAATTAATGAATTCGCTATAATTTTATTTTATACGGTTTATCCTTGTGTTTCATTAAATATTAATATTTAAAATATAATATATATAATATTTAAAAATATATAAATAATTAATATAATTGTGATATATAATTGATAATGACACATCCTGACAAATTTATTTGTCAAAAATGGACACTCTGTGCGGTTTCAATATTATTTTTGATCGGCAATATTGTAATTATTGTGATGAGCTATATGATCGCAACTAAAAATTCAATAAATCATAATGGTCCATTGAAAATCGCTATAACAATTGGGATCATCATTGGATTCTTTAATTTATTCGGAATCATTGGATCAGTAAAAGAACATTATTGTTCAGCGATGACATTTTCGGTTTATATGACTATAAAGTCCATCACAATAATTTATTTGGCAATAAACACACCAATATTTTGGATTTATACAGTCATGTGTATAGTAACAACTGTATTAGCCTATTCATTTTGTGGTGCGATACGTGCTGAACGTATTTGTAAAGAAAAGGAAAATATAAATATGACGGCATATACCGTAACTCAAATTTCCTCTTTTCCTGTAATAGATAATCCGGTCATGGGTCAACCGCATATACAGTATCAAAATAATATTGGATCAACAACCGGATGGACACAGAATTCCCATCCCCCACCATATAATTATAAATATTAACTATTTATAGTCGTAAATGAATAATTAATTATTAAACTATTGATCAGAGACCAGAAAGATAGAGATAACTCAAGTTATCATTTTTTTCTAAATTTTATTATAATGCATTTCTAAGACCCTATAGAATACCCTATTAAATTTTTAGGATATCATCCAATGAAAGAATTTAATTTAAAACGGGAAATTCATAATTTTTAATTTAAAAAAGAATTGTAATATATAATGAGTTTTTACTGTATAATAAATAAAAAAACCGAAACTTGTGGATAAAAGCTACGGTCACTTTAATTGTGATATTCTTTTATATCATTGTCTTTTGCTAATGACCAGAGCAGAGACATTTGCGGATAATCGGCATTATGAACACGCACTCATCGTGGGGAATTTATGTTTTAAGCATGTTTTAAGTGTTTACGAGTATTTTAGGCACGAAATATTTTTTTGGAAAATCCGAATTTTCATGTTACTCCGCAATATTCCGCATTTTAGTGAGAATGGAAATATAATTCCTCAAAATAAGGATTTTCGTTATTGATTCATATTAATTTTCCGTAAATGATTGAATAAAAATCTCGAATTTGTATTCGTGGAAATTTTAAGTAATAAATTTATAGATGTAATCTTTTAATATATAATGATGTTTTAGACGTTTTATAGTAATTAATATATTCAAGTGCAAAAAATTTATTTTTAAACAAAACATGATTTATATAAAAATAATATTAAGCAATGTGCATGATTATTAACCAGATGGTGGATTGGGTGGAGGTTAAGAGCAGGGATTCCCCCTTTAAGAAAATTGAAAATATTATACAATTGCTTGAGAAAAATGCATAGAAATGCACAAAGTTAACCCCTTATTAAAAAATTAAAAAAATTGGGGATAAAATACGCACGACCCCCGAGCCTGGCGAATATTTATAAACAAAAATGTGACTGATTATAGTATGGAAAAGTTTTCAATTACAAAACATAACAAATTTTTATTGAAAATTAACTAAAAGCTATTAATGTTTTTTAATGTCCGAATTATCGTCCGCAATATTTAGTAAAATCTGCATTTATGCTCCGCAATTTGGCATTTTTAAATCCGCATTTTAGTCCGCATTTTCGAGGTTTTAAAAGTTCGCAAATATCTCGGCTCTGCTAATGACTCATAAGTTAATAAATAAATAGGGTGA
Organism: Hypochthonius rufulus; assembly: GCA_000988845.1. Lineage (NCBI taxonomy): Eukaryota > Metazoa > Arthropoda > Arachnida > Sarcoptiformes > Hypochthoniidae > Hypochthonius > Hypochthonius rufulus. The sequence continues at coordinate 10,036 of LBFL01013005.1, forward strand.
CCGTACAAATTTATTAATAAGCTTTTGTATATAGATTAATAAAATAATATCAAATAAAAAACAATGAACTTTTAATGCATATGCATTCAAAACTTTAGACTCGTTTTTCTCAAAAAACCTGCATATGGTACTTTGCATATCGCTTTCTAGTCGCTGATCAATTATACATTTCATAGAAAATATTTTGACGTATTATATTTATATACTATAATTAAATTTATTTAATGAAGTGCCACACCAGTGATAAGAACACCCTATATCATACATGTAATCACTATTTACTCATATTGTGACTCATATTGAGTTTATCGTAATCCAAATTTTAAAATATTTTTATAAATAATATTAAAGGACCAGTTTCATACGAGTTTTAGAGTTTCTAAACATTGTTTTAGTGAGTGTATAGATCTTTTTAAATTACCTGTCCATGTCCTTATTTTAATCAATTTTATAAGAGATAAAAATAAAATTATTCTTAAGATAAGGACAGTTCATCTGTACAGAACTTTACATCGCGAATTGTGTATCTCAGTAATTAAGGAACACGGACATTTGGTGTGCCGGCATTTGTCTAAGATGGTTCGGGACTGCCGCACGCGAAACGTATTGCGACTCCATTTTTAAAATTTTAGGATTGTAAAGAAATTAATTTAATTAATGTATTTGATTCTGATTATAAATAATGTATAATAACTTTGAAATAAATGTTATGCATTCATGTGTCTCAATGAAAATACCCTAATTTCAAACTGGTTTTTCTCATAGTGCTACACACACAAGATAGTCCCTTTCAGAATCGTACGGGTCAATTCTAAACCCTATTTCCCTCAA
>LBFL01013039.1:0-12517 GCA_000988845.1 Hypochthonius rufulus
GGATTTGGGGTGCAAAAGAGGTGAGGTTTGTGTGTATTGAGTAATGAAAAAGTAATTACACGCATATTTAATTGTGATATTTACTTTTGTTGATTATTTACTAAATAATATTTAGTTCTGTTGAGAAATTCTGCAGCACAAGAGAAAGTCAACAGAACCGAGGATGGAGTGTATTAAAAAAAAGTCTTGAGATTAGTCATACAATAGAATTAAAGTAATATACAGGAATACTCAATTATAATAAACAAAACATTTTTCTTTCATATCATTAAATAAATATTTTTTAATAGAACTTTCAGTATAATGTGAATGCAAAACATTAATTGCAAGAAATTCCTAATGATTAGTGATATCGCATTTCGAGTGATTCCCATGAAATTAATATGAAACGCGCATTCATAAAAGTATCGCATCGCGTTTTATCATAAATATATTGCAACTTTCAAAATACTTTCATAATACACTCACTGTATTATTCAGTGACAATTTATGATCTTAAAAAACATTAGTCACGGTCTTGAAAAATATGACATAATTCGTGGCTGTGAATTAATGCATTTCACACCTGATTTCTGTGATTTCTATGCAATCATAGCTAATAATTTAAAAAATTTTTTAAAAATATCAATGTCTGGTATAAAAATTGAACGTACTCGGGTCATAATAGTAATAATCGTAATATTCTTGTGGAATTTTCCATAAAACATTATGAGTTTCTTCATCCGATTGTGTAACTGAATTTAATTCGGGATTATATTTAATAACCACGATCGGGACACAGGAGATTAACAAAACACTTATTATAATTTTTAACACATTACTTCTTCCCATTTGTTAATGCAATCACTGATAGTGATTCACGATTGACTGTATTAAGTCATTTTCTCGGCCGTTATAATCTATTTTGACAGACGAACAGATAATGGCATAATTTAAAAATAGAGACTTAAACTAAACAAGAATTTTCTTCTAATATATACATGCATATATATACTTATATATACATATATATTTGATGTGCACTGATGTTAACTATTGGTATACATATTCACGACTAAATGATTTGAGAGAAAAACTTTTTTTCCAGAGCAACGATTTCACGTTCCTGAGTATAATGCCAAAGTTTGTATTGAGTGTGTACCGCCCCTTTATTTGATTGTCTATTAACAAACTGATGGAGCGGCTCATAGTGAAGTGCAATGCTTTCTTATCATTCATTGGGACGTATTCGTATAGCAAAAGACCCAAAATGCATGAAAACGTGAAACCAGTGCCTGCGTACGTACGATGATTCACTACGGGTATTGTGTGCATTGAAATACGTTTCAATATAAACACGAACAAAAGTAAAGCGATTCATAAGGAAAGACCTAAGGATGAATGAACCAAATCGACCATCCTTTGTATATAATACGTATACAATTGTCTTGGAAATGCGCAAAACAAACTTTGAATAACATAACTCTGATACCAGAAACAAGTGAAAGAGAGAAACGTGTGGAGTAAAATTAAGTAAAATAAATTACTTCTTTCCCATTGACTCTGCATCTTGAATTATAAAACAATACTCAATTCAAGTAATAACCATCGTTATCGTGCTGCAGGCACAGGTATCTCATGTACGGTACCAAAGGTATAGTTCTATGGCCTTAAGATATGCGCTGTCGTAAATATCTGTCATCGCGTATTAGTGATGGAAATGCCTGTGTTAAGCTAAATGTTAACTTTCAACTGCGGAGTAATGAAAGCACAAATACGGGTGATTGAATGTAGAGAAATATTTTGTATGGGTTTGTATGGGGTCAGACTATTTTCCGATAATTACAGGGCCAAAGCGACCGCTTCCAATGAATGGCTTCGGGATATATTTAAGTGATAAAAAAACAGTGATGGTAAAGAGTAAATGCCAGAACATCAACACGTTTGGGTAATGACCAAAGACAGCGGACATTTCACTTTTCAGTGATAACCGTTAATGATGCTCAAAGAATAAAACAATAAAATTATCGCACTTTTGTGTTAGAAAAAGTAAAAATTAGTAAAAATTATTCATTTATATATTAAATAAGTTTATTCGTATATTACAATATAAATACGTAATGTAATAATAACTGTTAAATTATGTGTCAGTATGTCAAAACCGGTAAAAATATGTATTAAATTAATATGTATAATATTATAAAATCGTTTATCGAAATAAAAATATAGTGAAATTTACAAAATTTACTATTAAATTTGTATACGATAATTTGTATTTAATATTTAATTATATGAAATTCATATATCACTATACTCTTACATAACGATCTCTGCCCTAATAAAGTCATATACCTGATTATGGGATGTGAATCAGATGAGGATCTATAGAAACTTTTAGTGACCCGCATACTGAAACCATCTGTTATTTAACTGTTAATTATCGCTATGATGTGATAAAAGACTCACCAATTTTTGTTCTCAGACTCTGATCCGATAGACAATAAACACAATGGTGTGTGAAAATCAACAAAATAAATGACCATGAATATGCTACAATCATTTTTCAAGTCGCAATGGACACACGCACAATAAGAAAAGTTCGAACCATTCATAGCATGGACATACTTACAACGCAAGTACCAAAGTCAACACATTCCCAAATGAACGTTAACTTAACCAAAACAGGCTCAAGATTTGTGTGGGACTAACAAATTCGGCTCTCCCCAACTCTGGTGAAATTTACTAAATGAAGCTGAAGCCACTCCTGAAAGAATAAACATACTCCTATCATAGTAAAACAGAATGAGAGAATGGGTCATGTTTAAAACAGACGGTCAAAAAAGTTTCAAAAGTGTTTATATTTATTTTTAAAAATGCTATTACCGTGGGATGAGTGCGCCTTTAAATCACAGCCGTTTTAATTGTGTCGTGTCAGTGCTGCGATATAAACCCAAACTGATAATATATTGCAAGGATAGGGATGAACGTAAACTGCTAAAGCAAACTCCACATTTTTATCCTCAGCCAAATGTACTCCCGTCGCGTACACTGCTTCCGTTATTGAATTCATATCTGTATATGGCATATTTAAGGGGAATCCCGTCATCTGCAAATGTAACATACACGTTTACCATAAGTTTCCAAACGAAACCCCTTAATTTNNNCCTTAAGAAATCCCTTAAGAAACCCCTCATATACCTTATGAACTACGAGAATATCAGACAATTCTTGGATGAGATCACTATTCTCAAGTTTTCCCACTTTTTTCTCGAGACGCGGAAGTATCTTTCGAATCGATTGTATACAGTGGCGATTGAAGAACGTACGCGAACGCTTTCGCCATTTCATTAATGAATTCCGTAAATGTTTTTCTAATTTTTCTTGAAGTTCAAGAGTATAATCATGATCTATGGTTCCATAATCGAGGGTTTCGGGCTATACAATTATAGTTGAATTATCATAAATAATTTAGATTAACATATTAATTAGTTGTGCATTACTTGAACACTATTAAGTCCCTGATTGGGGAAACTCTTATTAAACAATGGTTTCCATTGCGATGTTTTCGTAATATCATAATTAAGTCTATTCGGATGCTCATCTTTTCCGACATTACCATAAACCTATTAAATGGAGAGTATTTTTGGCGGAAAAACACATAAAAATAAATTGCATGTCTTTTGAAAGCGGATATTTTTTAGCATACATTATCGGGTGTAATAATACATCCGACCACATTCAAAGGCACATAACTGTCTCTGACACTGAACTGTTCTCCAGTGGTGGCATTCCACACGTGAGGCTCTTGTCCGGTATACTCCCATACAATAACATAGGCAGTGGACCCTTCGGGGTTACCTGATCCAAGAATAACACCCGCTCTTTTGCCGAGAAAGAGAAAGTAATTGCACAACAATACCGCGTGTTCCTCTTCATCGCCCATAAGCATTTCAAGGAACTGATCGCAGTTACTCCAAATATCAGAAATCCCCGGAAGGACTATACTGTCGGGAATTGATGGTATCAATGATATGAAACGTGCCAATCGCTGCATTGCGTCTTCTGTTTGTGTAATGTTCAACAATAGGTCCTCAGGAGGTTTTAATGGTCGGAGATAACGCGTCACTAAAACTAACTTTGCATTTAAATCAATTGCGAGTGCCTTAATATTTCTGCCAGAATATTGACGGCTTAGATCGTCCTCCCATTTCTTAGCGTAGAGCATGAGAGACTCACTTTCGATAGTATCGCACTGCAATAAAGCATTAGCACATAGTTTGTCGTTAAAATTAGTTTCTTCGCCCTTTTTAATGGTTAAACATACTTTTATAGCCAAAGGTTCGGGGAGTTGTAATGATGGGTCTATGGTGACAAACAGCGTCAGGTATGTGTGCTTTGATACATCAGCGGTATTGTGTCCCGCGGTGTGTGCCCCTAATAACCATCCCTTTGAGTCATATTCATACCCGAGAAGCACCTGTGGGGTGCTCAGGCTAAATGTACCTTCAATTTTCGAATTCAGGTAAAGAGTGGAGAATGGTATTCCGAGTGACCCTAACCACCGACGTTCCACTTTGTGGTACACTATTTGCTCACCCTCTTCTGTTATGTCCTCTCGTGAATCAACAGTCACCTCATCAAATAGGTTAAGGTAAATGCAGTCACTAATCTTTGTTAAACTCGAAGGGGAAAAGTCATTTCCGGGAGATCTGTAATATGCAAATCAATATTCATTTGCAAATTAAATTATTAAGTTTTAAATGAGAAAAAAATGGATTTTCAAGAAATCATCACATTAGTGTAAAATATATTTAAATATATTTAAATATATTTAAATATGCTGAATAAATTGAAAAGCGCTAAAAAATTAAAATAAATAACATTAAAGTACCAAATACTATCATTAATAGTATTTCATGCAAAATTATATCGTTATATATAATGGGCAATGAAATACGCTAATTTTTTTTCATAATTTACGAACTTTTTGAGATTACAATTTTTTGCGTATTAAAATTAAGATATTTAAACATTAAAATTTTCTTTTTACATACCGTATTCCCTCACTTTGACCGACATGTCGGTATAATTTGAGTCAAACCGACATGCCAGTTTAAATTTCAAAAAATATATAGAGTATTTTCTTTAAGTTCAGTTTAAACCGACATTAAATTTGATTTTAAAAAATATTACTATAGATTATAGATTATAAATTGTTATATTATTGCAATTTGTTTCTATTTAGGACCTATCAATTATGTTCCTACTCATTTAGTCAATTCTATGAGGTTTATAATCAAATTATATAAATTAATTGCAATTCATATTATACCGACACTGTCGGACGAATTCGAATTAAACCGACATGTCCGTTGTTAGCATTTTAAAAATTTGGGAAAATGGTCAAATTCACTTAGACCGACATGTCGGTCAAAGTGAGAGAATACGGTAAGAAAATCAAATTTATCATCGAAAATGTTATGAATTCTAATGCAAAATTATTACGGGAGAGTATAATTAGAAAGCGCTAAAAATTAAAAACTATAGAAAATATCAAATATCAGAGATCGCAATCCACCGGAAAATTTTCAAGTCTGAGAGGGTCAGCACACCCCACCCACACCCTACCCAATTTCCAATTTTTAGGGGGAGGGGTCTAAAGTTTTTGTTTTACCAAATACAAGAAATATAACATATTAGGCTTAAACAGGTCAAAATATATACGATTTGTTTAAAAAAGCCTAAAATTTCTTAGTTTTAATCAGTATTCGCTGAGGGGGTGCAGACCGAATTTTTTTTTCAAATTTTCTAGTGGGTCTCAATTTTTGGTCAACTATACACTTTTCTTAGACAATTTTTTTATTTTCCCAATTTTCTGGGGGGGGAGGGGGGTCCCGATTTTTTCAAAATTCTGGGAGGGGGGTCGCACCCTATCCAGACCCCCTTTTGGCGATCACTGCCAAATATTATTATTCGAGTAATTATATTGTTATATATGGTCCTGTAAAAGCATTAGTTTTTTTCGTTATTTCAGAAATTTTTTAGGATTTAAAAACTTTAAAATTGTTTTTAATAAAATCATGACATTTTGAAAAAAAAATTCTATTCGATTAGAAATTAAACAGATTAATAATTATTATTTAATCTCCTTTTACAATTCTTACGTAAATTTAAGTGTAAGTGTCTCATTCCACGTCGGTTTAGACCCTTCAGCAGTGTTAGTTCGTGATGATTCTCTTTGGAAAATCGCCTCAACAAATGGAAAAACTTTACTTTCGTAATTATCTTTGAATAAAATTATTTTATTATATTTATCTTTCGGTACTCTATGGTCGTATCTATTGTCATGTATAAATGAGCATATAATTACCGAATTCACTTAATGATGGGCGTTTTATAGATTCATCATTACAACGAACGGGTACATTAAGAGCATACATAATGGTGATGACAATTTTTATCTCTGAATTTGATATTAAATTCGATGCTATTTTTTTCCGTTCTCTTCGATAGGGATTCAGTGGTCTCTTTGAATGACCCCCCGAGATGAGTGTAAATCCCAACATTCTGTTAAATAAATTCATTATCACCTTAAATTGTATTTAAAAGGTTTTCTCTCATACCCAATGCTTGGGATGTCATCCTCAATGACCATATCTTCGAGTGTTCGTGGGCGGTCAAAAGATCCCTGTGATTGTCTCATTAACTGTTCCCTCACTTTAGATAAAATCTTAAGCGCCTCTTCCCGTTTTGCCTCAAATCCTTTTTTCCCTTTGAGTGATGTTTCAGGTTTAATTTTCCTTTCAATGATGTCCTTTGGAATTTCTTTTTCATCTAAAGGAACAAATCTGTACCCTTTAAAGTTCGGATCCCCGTTCCATCGCAATTTAAGCATACGAAATCGTCGATTATTCTCAATATCTTCTTCTGTCGCAAATTCCAAATCTTTATTATCATTTTGTATCATTTTTATTGATCCTCCATTTTCAAGTGATTCTTTATAATTTTTAATCGTTTGAATCATATTCACATTATTAGGGTCATTCGGGTCCTGCAGAGACAATTGATGCATCCACTGAAGTAATTGATTAGAATCTAATGTCTTTAAATTTTGATAATCTTTATTCGTATTCTTTAATAATAAATCCGACGGACATTTAATTGTACCATTATTATCGATGTTCCAATAAAGTGAAAGTTCCAAAATGCCGCTGATATTTAAATGCTTAGCATTAGATGATGAATCAATTGCTGTGAATTTGATTTTAATTGGCGATGCATTACTATGAATTGTCATACTATCGGGTAATGGAATATTTATTTCTCCAATTTTATTGTTATTAATATTTTGACGCTCATTAATATTAACTTTAATCTTAACTCTCGAATGAGAAACACTGACATTAAACGTTTGATTCCAAATGACAACGAAATTAATGTCCGATTCACGATCCATCGTTTGACAAAATTGTTTATCATTCACAAATAATTGAATATTATATTTTCTTTTTAATAAATCATTTAGTTTTTTCTGCACATCTTTAGAAAGTTCCTTAATAATGGTGACATTTTCACTATATTCGAGTACAATTTCTGTATATTTAGGTTCTCCCGGTAATCGACCATCCGATAGGAAAACGCTGTTTTGGATCCTTTCAATAGCTTCTGATTCATCAAATACCTGTTTTGGAGGTTCGGGTTTTGTGTGTTCATTTTGCTCATCTGTGGAAATATCAATTTCAATGGACTCTCCTTTATTGGACGATCTCCTCTTAGTTCTTTGCCACTGTTTCCAGTTCCTCAACTCTTTGCGATACTCTTCGTGTGCTCTTTCATCATTCTGTTTAAACAAATATTTCTCTAATTCGAGTGCCTCTGTAATTAGCTCATTCCACACTCTCTTTTCTGAATTGACATTAATATTTATTTGTTCGGTACAAATTAATCTGACATTTGTACAAACAAATTCCTGAATTCCTCTGATTCTTTGTATCTCATCCCATGCCTTTAACATATTGATTAAAGTGTTTCGAAATTTTCCGATTTTTTCATTTCTTTCATTATATGTCTTCAGCAGTAATTTCTTATACATTTCAATACGTTCGTCTTTATCCGACAGTTGATCATTAGAAAATGTTTCCCGTAAATTACTAATTGTGATTTGTAATGCATTTAATTTTCTACAAATAATTGAAATGACATTTTCATCTATCATTTCACGATAAACTTCATATGCCTCCACTAATTTTCTCGCCGTTACATGCTCTTCGCTGAACAAATAATGATCCGTGAATTTTAATGAATTAATTTTCACGATCAATTCATATTTAGCTTTAGAATTCGAAGCTAAAGTCTCTTCGAGAGAAATGGTATTGTGACGTTCACAGAGATTATCATTATCATCTGAACGAATTAATAACATGCATTTTTGTGCCACAATTGGTGTATTACTTTTAACTAAAAAATTTCCGGTATCGTCAAACCATTTCTTTGCTGATCCCTCTCTTATTATGCGATTCTTCAATTTATTAAAATTTTTGTCTTCGATTGACGATGATGTTTGTTCAGTATAAAGACCATCCTCTTGAGCATTAAAAGATTGTTTTGTATCAAATCTGGACTCATATGATGGTGCTGCTGTCGAAGGGAAATAAATAAATTTACTCTCATCTGCAATACGTTCTTTTAATGGTTTAATAATAATTTTCGAGCGTTCGTAAAGAGACCATTTATCCTCTGTTCCAAACACATCTTTAATCATTAGTCTTGAATCTTCTTCTTCTTTCTCAATTTGAATCGCTTCTCCTTTAATTTCCTTTTCAATATTAATGGAAGTTTTTGACTCAATTGACGTATTAACATCATCCCAATCGGTTCGCGTAAAGAACTCATACGCCTCTTCACGACTCACTTCCGGTTCCTCTTTTTGAATTTCCGTTTCTAATAATTTTTCTAAATTTTGTTTCCATTGAGACTGTTGCTTTAGACGTAACTGAATTTGTTCGTCAAATTCTGATATTTGTTGAGTCCTAAGGTCACTCTTAACCGATTGTCTTATTTTTTGTTTAGCCGTTTGGAGACGGTTACGAATTTTATCCCTAAAAGCAGTTGTTAATGTCTGATCCATCATTGGGGTTCCCGTACGACTCCCGGCTATGGTTGAAGTGCTTCCTCTTGAGGCAATACTCGGGGGTGGAGAAACATCGCCTTTTGATAAAATACGCTCATCATTAATAAATAGTGCAGAATTTCTGTCGATTTCGATATCGAAATTATCATTTTCTACCATTTGTTCGCGTCTTTTGTTATTTCTTCGAAATGATGGCACCGTTAATGTCAAAGAATCTTCCATTTCAAAACTGTCTCCGAATACAGAATCCTCTTCAAACAGTTCAGTACTTTCTGCTGAGAGACGCGATGATGAAAACCGCTGTCGTAGAGAGAGTCTTATTCTGTAAAAGTTATATAATTTTTAATATTTACTTAATAATTAATTGTAAATTTATATGATAAATCAATTTTAATTAAAAATCATCATTTCTTTGGTTCTTTCACAAAAACACATCATAATGCATTATGTGACATGACATGACATACTCTTCTCTATTCATATCGATTAATGCTCACGCTTCGGAACCAATAGATTCAAATCGTAAACCAAAATATTGCATATCATTAATGTTAAAGGTGTGTTTTGTTGTATTTAATCCAAAAGTACCATCGTTATGGTAACACTGTTATTGAAAGTATCCAAAACAATTGAACGGGAAAAAAAGAAATTTTCTCATTCGTATATCATCATTAAATAAAGATTAAGTATAAATGAGTAAAAACGAAGAAAAAAAATTATTGGAAAGAGTCACTAAACGGACATTCAATGGAGAACAAAACGTAGCATTTTCCGATGAAACGGAACGTGTGGAAAAATCATCAATTCAAAGGTTAAATCTAAGGCTAAAGCCAAAATCTCGACTTAAAAAGTCTCAAACCGCTGAAGAAACCGCTGAAGAAATTGAATTGAGTCCGAAACATGAAAGTTCTATGGAAAATGTTCAGACTAATTTAGTGATAGTATCATCGACTAATGAAAGTGTTAATCCCGATATTATTAGTGACGAAAAAGACTCAAATGATGAAATTAAACAAGAAAATCGTGGGAAAAATAATACTGAAACTTTCGATAATAAAGAAAAAGGAATTAAAAAGAAATTATCAAAGTTAAAGTTAAGATCCAAATTCACTAAAGAAAAATCGAATGTTTCTGGTGATGCTAATGATGGTGAAAGTATTAATCGTGATATTATTAGTGACGAAAAAGATCTGAATAATGAAATTACAAAAGAAAATGATGGCAAAAATATTACTGAAATTTCCAATAATAAAGATAAAGGAATTAAAAAGAAATTATCAAAGTTAAAGTTAAGATCTAAATTTGTGAAAGAAAAACGTAATGATGATGATGATGATGTTCATGATGCTCATGATGTTCATGATGTTCATGAAGAAAGTAAAAGTTCAATTAAAACTAAAATTACCGAAAGTGTAGGTTCTGATTCTACTCTATTAATAACGGTACACCGATGCGAAAATATCAAATCCGATCGCACAGTTCTTCATCCATTGGTTCAAATCCATATCATTGATTCAGAATCAGGAAAATATATTTTAAAGAAAATCATCGATAGAAATAAAACATCGGATTATGGAAATAAATTAATGGATTACGTTATGCCCGTTATGACAAAACCGTGTTATTTAAACAAAGGGGGAGAGTGTTATGTATGGGAAGATGCGGTTACATATAATGAAGAATATGATTATTTTATTAAATCGGGAATTATATTCTTTTTTGAGGTAATAAAATCCAAATTTATCAATTTTATGATATACCGATATTAATGAACTCTGGAAAAATATATGACAATGATTTTGAATAATGAAAATTGATACAAAAATGAACGCATTTAATTCATTTCTGCAGATTCTTGATTTTGAAACTCCATTAAACAATGATCATCGTAATGTCAACAATTGGTGGTATAGAATTGGATGGGCTTTTCTTAGACCTGTCAGCGTAACTGAAGAATATATACATACGGGACATAGAGTGGGGCTTCAGCTTTATAAACCGTTTTCACATCAATTAAATAATACAACTCATTTGTCAACTGAGGTAAGGATTTTAGAATTAGATTTATATGCATGGAAAATATGCATTTATATTAAGATTTGTGTCTCCTCATTTTTATGTATTTTTACATTTATTTTCGTTTTATGTCAGCAGATTTTAAAATTTTAAAATCACTTTTCACTTTTACATTAAAATATGTTTCTTTTTATGTCCAATTCTAAAGACCGTAGCGGCAAATAAATCCAAATTAAAGAGTTTATTTAAGTATTTTAAATAAATATATATACAGCGTGTTTTTAAATCTTTCAACCGTCCCACATCAAAATTTTAGTATATATAAAAGTTCATACTAGACGACTAAAGTTTGTACAGTTATTTCATTATTACTATGTTTGCTTAATATAAAAAAAATATTAAAAAAATAATAGAATTGATAATAAATAGAAATAGTTCTTCTATATAGCCAAACATGGTAATATTGAAATAACTGTACCACATCACTATGTATGTATGTTCGGCAATTGGTAAATTAATTTTATTATTAATTACAATTAATATATTTTTAATTTCGAATACTTTAATTATAATTAATAAGAAAATTAATTTAACAATTGCAGAGCATACCAAAATAGTGATGCTTTATAAATAGGATTGGCATTTGAATATGTATGAACTTTTAGATATACTGAAATTTTGATACGGAGCGATTGAAAAAGATAAAAACTCTCTGTAATTCTTAGTCTTAAAATAAAACGTGCGTATTTCCGATGAATCACATTCTAATTTAACAAACAGATCCATCACTGTCTTTATTGTCGTTATGTAAAAATCATGTCCCAATCGTTGTATCCTCATGTTTCAGCGAATGTCGTATCAGTGGATATAACAAATATTTCGTTTCAGTGAAAACTGATGACATTGAAATTCTTACTGAAGCATTAATTTAATAATTTCTTATAAAAATAACATAAAACTTATTTTAAAATAAATTTAAAATAATGCAATAATTAACATTTTAATATATTAATATGACATTTAATTTGATTTGATTAAAAAATTGAATCGGATTAAGTTTTTTAATTATGAATATATATTTAGTTAATCAATTTAATTTTTAATTATGAATATAACCAAAATTATTGAAATAGAAAAATTGGTTCCGATCACTGTGAAATTCCACAGTCGCTGAAACGAAAGTTTTTCATATCTGTTTTCGTTAAAACGAAAGTTTTTCATATCTGTTTTCGCTGAAACGAAAGTTTTTTATATCTGTTTTCGTTAAAACGAAAGTTTTTCATATCTGTTTTCGCTGAAACAAAGTGTTACATGAATTCATGACGTTATCTCAAATTAAAAAATATATTCTTTATATGAGAATTACGAATATTTTCTTATATATTTTTAATA
>LBFL01013046.1:0-10990 GCA_000988845.1 Hypochthonius rufulus
TAAATAATCGTTTTTGATTCTGTAAATTTTTCAGATTTTTAGATTATCTTTCACTTTTGCATATTCACACATTTCAATTTTATATTAAAATTTTAAAAATTCTATAATTTTCCGCGTTTTTCATAATTTTATATTACAATTAACTTAACACATACAAAATTTCAATCTCTATTTATATAAATGTAACTTAAATTTACATCTGAGACATTATCTTAAGCCCAATGTTATTTAATATCCTTTAAAATGAATTAAAGTTACTATTTACTTAGGACAGTTAACCGATTCTTAAATTGAAATTAAATAAATTTTTGTTATTTCATCTCCTTTAAAGTAAAATCTTCTCTATCGGATACAAAAATCTTTGCAACGATATTGCTACGCTAGAAAATATAAAATGTAGATTGAAACTTACCTCTTTCTTAATATATAAACTCAGAAGTGCCAAAAGAAATTTTCAATTATAATTAATTTTTAGATTATTTCAAAAAGTAAAATATTTTAAATATTTAAAAAAGATTAAATTTTAAGCTTTATGAGTAAGACACAACTATAATAGTAAATATAATGCAATTCTGTGTGAATCTTAAAACTGAATGATGAGTTTGAATATAAATATCCTCTGATAATTAATGGTTTAAGTTACTATTATATTTTTGCATATACAGTCATGTTATTATTACCATGTTTATCTATTTTTATGAATTCAATATATAAAAATTTTAAGTATAAAATTATTAATAAATTATAAATTCATAAATCAATTTTAAAAATATGAGTAATATTAAAACCCTTTAACATGCACATATTTCGGCAAAATTTGTGTTAACGATAAAAAAGTTTTACGTTAGAAAGGTTAAAATAGCAAAGATTTTCGATTCCATTCTAAAAATTTGTTTACGCAAAAGAACTTCACGCTAGGGGATGTTCAAGTTAGCGGGATTTATGTGCATAAAGTTTTTGTTCAAAACATAGCTCATTGTTTAACCACGAATATGTATCGTTATGAACATTATTTATTTTTAACTTAACATATTGTCGCGTTGTGTTTGGAGGCGACATTATGAGTTTCGCAACCATATTTTGTGAGGGCATCGATATATTGATGTATATTAAACTTCTGAATATCAATTTAAACACTTTATTATTGATTTATTAAACATTTAGAAATTAACACTAAACATTACTAAAATTAACTATTTCCTAAAATTGCATTTTTATGAAAATGGTTGTTTATAATTGTGTACACTGTGATGTGAGTCAAACTCACAGCGTCAGCACTAAACTATATTTGAACTATGTTTACATGTGAAGGGTGTATTTATAGTCGTTTCTGATCTATGATTCTATTGGATTCTACAGGTTCAATTACTAAGGTTATGAATTATTACAAATTTTTAACTTTTTATCTAGGTTTTTAATTTTGGTGTTTTAAACTTGTATCTATATTTTTATGCTTAAAATTTTACGTGTAATAATATAAAAAACATCTAATTTAAAAAATATATTTAAAATAAATTGAAGTTATAAATTTTTAACATAAACAAATGATTAACACTATAAAAAACGCATGAAAGCGAATCGCTTCAATGAATAAAAAATTAATTAAGTAATATATTTCAGTGCATTATTTACTTTGAAATTTATTTTAAACTTTTAAATATTGAGATTATTAATATTAATTTTTTACATAAATTTGTTAAGAAATACTTAACTTAAATTAAAATTTATAAGAAAGTAATAACTTTTTTCTTATTGTTTAAACATGGTATATTTGTAATAACTGTACATGTTTACCTTAACCATAATTGTATTTATTATTGCCAATAATTTCTCGTTAGCGATTGTTATCGTGAAGAAATATCATTAATTATAATGTATTTTTAAATTTTCTTAAATGAAAACTATAAAATTTAGGAAAATATAAAAATTCTTTTTGCATCATAATGATTCAGTAAAAATTATCGATTCATTTGAATTCAGTCGTTTCAATGGTATTATACTTTTATTTCATTTTTATCTTATAAATTAATCGATATCATTTTGTGTAATTAAAAAGAATTATTTTAGTTTAAATACGCTTATATCGGTCCGTATTATTGCGCTTAAAATACATATAAACCCCTTAGATGTAGGGTGACCAACTCTTTTCTAGTTTATTTCTAAACATCTTGTTATATACATGTATTTATTCCTGGACATTCAAAAAGAAATCGGATTTTATCATTAAAAAATTAAGATTTCAGTCAGGTAAAAAGTTATGTTTATCTAGCATTTGTCAAAGTTAAATATATAAATTACGGGAAAAATTACCTAATATTTTGTATAATTCAAGCAAAATTTACCATATTTTTGACATTTTTGACATTTTTTCATATTTCTCTATTCCCGGACATTATACGTTCAAGAAGGGGTTTGTCCTGGAAACTGGACATGGCAGCTCAATTCCTGGACTGTCTAGGACATTCCTAGATGGTTGGTCACCCTACTCAGACGTATACCCTCTCTAAAGGGTATAACCTTTTTAACGTAAACAAATTCCTAGGCCCATAGTCATAAACCTTTTTAATTTCAACCACTCTAACGTAAAATCATTATTTTAAACAAAAGGTTTTGCCACAAAATGATCTCGTTATAAAGGTTTAAGTGTAGCAAAACCGAAAATTATATTAGTGTTTAAATTTTTATATTCTACATTATACAAAACAAGTATGAATCCATAAACAAAATTAATAATTAAGTTTATACACATAAATCTAACATGAACCTTCTATTACATGAAAACCTTTATAACATGAACAGGTTTTCAAGACACGTTTTTATATATTAAAATTATAAATGAATATCTAGAATTAAAAAATTTTCTTATTCAAAATTTTTGAAACGCAATATGTTCAAGTTATGAAGGTTTATGTGTACTTTCTCTATTCCTTAATTACCTGATCGCATTTTGTTATGATCGGTGTATTAATTTATAATATTTATATTATTGATATTGTTTTGAGGAAATTTATTAATTTATTTTTAATTATTTCATTAATTAATATAATAAATGATATAATGACTCCATAAATGCAATATGATGAAAGCATTGACAATCAAACCCAAAAACATCATTACATAAAAACTCTTAAATCGTTCGGTATTATTGTGCTTAAAATGGTGAAACCGATAATTAAATCGGTGCATAAAAATTGGATTTTCAGTGTTAAATAATACAATTGTGTATTTTAAATAGTATCGTACATTAAAATCTGAATAACATAAATCCAATTATTATTAATTATTTAATTATACAAAACACAATTAAAATACATATATTATATTATGTATTATGTTCTATACAATATACATAAACATGCTTTAATGCTGCAAAATCAAAATGATTAAATTGGGAATATAAATAAATTATGATCATTTATAACCGTATACATAATAATTTTTATATGTAGAAATTTAATAAAATACAATAATGCTAGTTATTCATTGAACATAAGATTTTTCAACTTTTAAAATTAAATTTTTTTATAATATCGCAGAATTTTATCATTTGTTATTTAATTGTATTTCAAACTAAAATTCTTCACATAATAATGAGAAATTTAGTTTAATGGAGATATGCTATAACATAATCGAATATGAGTATCTTTTTTACATTACTACATATATTATTTAAATTAAGCTTTTATAGTCCACATTAGGCCATCTAACGACCCGGAGTGTCAAAATAATTAAATAGATATTTTATTCGAATCGAGTAATTTAAATGATTCTAATAGTAAATACATTTGAAACACGAATGCAATATACTGATAGAGTTTGTAATATGTGAATGGAAAGAGATTAAAACAGTATATTCCAATTGCACGTCCCGAGAGACGTTCAATTAACCCATTGACTTTGAATTTTAATTTTACAGGTAATTTTTTTCCATGTAATAATGAAAAGAGAGTAGCGTATGGTTTATGTGCATACATAATTAATTGAGCCACCGGAAAGAATATGAGATAAAATACTAACAAGACAATAAATATACAAAAGTACAGATAAAATTTTAAATAAATATAACCTTTTATGTGAAGTGTATTAAACATAACATACATGGCGATATTTAAAAGTGACATTACTATTATATATGCGACTCCTAAATTTACATTTAATGATTTAGAATAATAATCTGTTAAATTTGACATAATATAATATTCTTTAATAATTATTATTAATTGTCTCATATTTATTTCTTTCCATTTACTAAATTTTTGATTAATCTGTTGGAATCTATACTTTAAGTAAGTTATGGGCAAAGAAATAGTAAAACACCCGATAACATATACTGCAGAACTTGTAATTTGTGCAAATGACATTAGAAAAAAAAATATTAATGTAAATATCGAATAATTTACTTCTATATCATTATATCCTGTAAATGAACAGTAAATCAGAACTAAAAATAAAAAATTAGAATTTATGAACATAAATGGAAAATATTTGATATGAAATTTAATATCACACATAATTTTCCAAAGTTTTTATCATTTAAACATAAGTTTTTTGCTTTTGTATGTTCACTCCAAAATAACAAATCGACTGCTGTTGTCGTATGTGTATAATCAAAATATATCGAAAATGATCTACCGATGAACGATCCGAACATAAATATACCAACGAATATATGTACTAGAATATATATCCCGATTTTTAATTTAATATGTAATTTATGAGGAAATATATAGTATAGCGTATCCTCAAACCATAGCCATAACCATTTATCATTCGGAGACTTTGTGAGAAATGCCAATAGAAATGATCGTATTGATATGAATAATGAAAATGTTATAATAGCCAAACATATCCATATATTTATATAACTTAATTTAGTATTATAAATGTAATCATCGATCGATCGGCTAAAAATCCATGAATAATTTGTATATTTTTTAATATATTTAAGATTTTCGATTTTCGGATTATGTTCATTAAAGTATTTTTTACCATTATCATTTGTATTATATTGAATCGGAATCGCAGTCTCATTCATTTCAATGCACAATCCATTGTTGATAATAATACGATTTTGTGTATTGTTTGGCACTGTATGTGAAGTGTTTTCGGCTCTCAATTCTATTTCTGGACTGATGCGTCTGACTCTTTTGAATATTCTCGCATATCTCGTGTAATGAGATCGGAATGATGTTATTAAACAATTGACCGGTGTCAATCGATGCAATACATTGAACGGTCTCCATCTTTGCATTCTATGGATGATGTTCCGTATCATTATGGATAATTCTGAAATAGTTTTAAAGTTTCATTTATAATTATATTTTTATTTTAACAAATAGATAATTATAAAAATAAAAAAGTAGTTTTACAGATTTTTAAAAAATATTGTTGCTATTGTAAAACTTTAAACGAATACACTAATATCTGTCTTACGTCAATGAGTTGGGACATAAATTTCGAACTATTAACTTGAGACAGATAAACTGTAGAAAATATATTTAATTTAAAATAATTAATTAAAATATTTAATTATATATTTAATAATACATAACAATTAAGCAATGAATATGAAAATCGACACAAAAATTCATTTATCATATCACTTTTAACGGTAACGATTTAAACATGTCTGATATAGCATTTTAAATGTAATATTAAAAAATTTCATAATTTACTTACTAAATAATTGTGGTCTCATGTCTTAAAAGGTTTTGGCAAAACAATAAAAATTAAAAATTTAGTAAAATTCATTTATTGAACAATTTTAAATAATTATTTATAAATGATCTCTACTTTATAAACTAACTTTTTAAAAATATGTAAAATTCATATCTAAAATTGAGATGTGCAAAAATATAAACATTTATTTCTTTCGACAAAAACTCATTTATGCGCATTTACACAATGCAATGTTATTTCATAGACTTTTCAATGCGATGTCATCAATGTAGTGACATAGGATTTGTTTATCGGTTCATATTTTTATATATATATGTTAATTAATTATTTAAATAGTAAATTATGAATAAGTATTATATGACTTTTAAAATGTTATATCACAAATATTTAAAAAGAATATTGTTAATAATGAAATAACATAATTATTTCTGTCTCAATTTTTACATCCAAAGCTTACATATAAAAATGTGAAGCTATTGACAACCATTATATCATAAATACATTGGCATGTCATTGAAATGTCTATGGAACTTTAACATTAAAATGTTAGCGCATAAAAATAAGGTTTCGACAAAAATAAAAATGCGTATAATTTCGAACATATCCAATTCAGATAAAACTTCTATATTTTTTTGAACCGTTTAGATAATAGCTTAATTGGTATAGATAATTGGTTTTATGTGTAATTATTTATATGTGTATTTATTATTTAATTGTGCAGCTCTTAATTCCCGTCTACGGAAGCGAACATCAAAAGCCCCAACGGTCGTCTTCCAATATTTTTAGCCCCGAATAATATAAACTTTTACTATTTCAATCTGTTTAACGCGAAATCATCTCTATTGTAAAAATTTTTCGCCTCAATATAGTCACATTAGAGAGGTTTACGTGTATAATTTTCATAATATTCTCTTTGCATTTTAGTCAAATGTAATTGAAGCATTATAGAATGTTATAAAAATTTTTAAAATTTATTAATTGCATTTATTAAATTTTATCAATAATAACCTCAGATTAATTAAATATGTTTAACTTTAACCTAATACGGCTAAACGCAGTTAAACACAATTTAAAAAAATTTAACTTAATTTATATTAAAGTACACATAAACGCTTCTAACGTTAACAGATTCGTGGACTCAAGTAAAATAAATTTTTATTATTTCATTCCCTCTTACGTAAAATACTCTCAATCGTAAACAAAATTTACGCCGTAATATGGTCACGTTAGAAGATGTGAGTGTTAATTAAAATTTACCTGTTTATTGTTATATGGACTCAGAAGTGCCAATAGAATTTTTTAATTTAAATTAATTCAAAATTTTTTAAAAGCGTAATGTATTATTTCAAATATTAAAAAAAATAAACTTTAAGCTTTATGATTAAGACACAACTATATAATGCAATTCTGTAAGAATCTGAAAACTGAATGATCAATTTTAATATCAATTTGAGTATATCTATAGATATACTCTGATATTTAATGGTTTAAGTCACTATTGTACTTCTACATGTACAGTCATTTCAACATTACCATATTTATTTTTATGGGTTTAATTTATAAAAATTTACAGATATAATAATAAGTAAATGATGAATAATTTACAAATGAATATTAAAATATGAGTACAATTAAACCCTTCTAACGTGAACAATTTGTTACGGAATTTTTTTTAACGATAGTAAAGTTTTTGCCTCAAAAAGGTTAAAATAGAAAATGTTTTCGATTCAAGATTAAGAATGTGTTTACGTTAATAGAATTATTCACGTTAAATTGGTTATTGTATATAAATTTTAGGTTCGATACATATCTCCGTACTAAAACATGAATATGCATTGTTATGATCATTGTTTATCTTTAACTTAATCATAATTAACAAAAAAAACAGAATTTCCTAAATATTATTGAATAAGGATTTAATTATAATTTTTTGAAGCAAACGAATGACTGACACTATTAAAATGTTGCGTATAAGAGTATCGCTTTAATTAATGAAATATGCATTAAATAAAATATATTATTGCATTTTCAATTTATTTTTAACTCTGAAATATTATAATTTTAACAAAAATAAAATGTTATAAATTAAAATTTAAAAGAAAGCAAGAATGCTTATCTATTTATTGTTCAAACACGGTGTTTTTTGCATGACTGTACAGGTTTACCTATACCATAATTGCAGCAATTATTGCTAATCGTGAAGATATATCATTAAATATCATATATTTTTTAATTTCTTTAAAAGCTATAAAATAAAAAAAATTTAAATTTAAATTTTGCATTTTAATGATTCATTAATCTAAGACTCGAGATGCATTTAATTGTCTTTAATCAATCGAAGTATATGCATGATCTGTATTATTCAGTCAAAACGTTTTGCAAAAATTATCGATTCATTTGAATTTACCCGTTTCAATGATATTATATATTTATTTAATTTTTAGTTTATAAACAAAGCTTCCCATTTTATACCAAAATTTCGATAAAATTACGCACTTTAAAAGTAAAAATATGCGTTTTTACCATTTTGCACAAAACAATTTAATTCACAAGTAAAATAATTTTTTTAATTTTATTTATTCAGACCCAAACGGGGTAAGAATGGAGATAAACTGTGTGGGAGTAAAATGCACCATACCGTTGAAAATAAAAAATGGTTAAAAAAATTAGCATAAGAGTGCAAAGTTGACCTCCACCCCCAGAAAATGGAAAATATCTAAATTTACCTCCTTAAATATGAGAAATATCAGAATCTACCTAAATTATTCAGTCAATTTTATTTACAGAAAAAATAAATTTTTGGAATTTTTGGCATAAATAATACCTTTTTATTGATTAAATTCAAAATAATACATTAATTTTCTTTTAGATACGGGACTTATTTTCGCACTTTTCAACTCAATTTCATTAATATTTATATTTCTAAACAAAAAGTACATTAATTTTGAAACACCATTTATACAATTATTAATTTAAAAATGGGAATAAAAGTGATACCATGGGCGCCGGCAGGGGGGGCAAGCCAGGCATTTGCCCTCCCCTGGATTTTTGGAACAGAATCAATTTAACAAATTGAAAAGAAAAAAATAATTTATTTCTAAGCGTAATTTTCTGGACGCCTCCCCTTGGAGAAAATCCTGGCGGCGCCCTTAGTATGCAATTATAACGTCTATTTTTTGATTCGGTGTGCTTAAAAGATATACGTGTATATAATTATTGCACTAACATTGACGGTGTTTTATGTTTTTAAAATAGTAAAATGTTTTTCTGATCTACTCCCAAATATTTTTATTTAATTTTTTCAGATATTGTATATTATTAGAATAATTTTTTATATTACAGTACGCTTTTATGCTGATTTGTGTTTTTGTTCATATTAATCATATAGTTTTTTGTTGTTATAAGTAGAATAATACAGTACGTATCGATGCTAATTTGTGTTTTTGTGGCACATTTTGATAATTTACTTATTTTAATCATATTAATTACCATGGGACATTTACTTGACTAAATAGTGTATTCTATAGATTGTTTTAATTAATATTTTTTTTTATAGTTATCAATACAATTTATATATTTTGTAATTTTAAAAAATTTCTTGTTATATATATGTTTACATGCTGTTTTTTACTTGATTTTTTAAAAATTTCTTGTTAAAAATTTAAATTTTTATAAAAATTTCTAGAATTATATTATTATAATTCCAATTAATTAAATTTAATTAATTAAATGTATTTGAAATTTTTATAATAATTTTTTATTTACCAATTATTATGAGATTTTCGTTATAAACTTAACTTTTCATATGTTCCTAAACTGGTCTCAGGTGTCCCGCAATGAAAGGTCGTGTTCCGCATAATCCTTATGCGAGGTAATGGGCGTCACGAAATAATACAACGATTTGTTCTACAAAAATTCTATAAATTTATAAATTTTCATAGTTTCCTGCATTTCCCACACTCTGCACGAATTGTCCTGCATTTTGTCCATTTTTGATCTGAGACCCGTATTTCCCACACACTGCACGAATTGTCCTGCAGACCTGAGACCCGTATTTCTCAAAGATAATAATGAAAAGATCCTAAAACAATAACTGAAACAAATACAATAATCTTTGCGACTCTTTGCATTATTCAATAAACATATTTCACAAATATTAAAAATAAACTGTATTCAGATTAAAAATTTGAATAACACATGTCATTATAGGATATGAGTGTATAATTATAATGTTAATATTTTGATTTGTAATGTTTAAAAAAATATAAAAATGGCACTTACTTTACCAATACATTATTGCAAGGGACTGAAGGTGACCTCAGCCCTTGACCTTCATTAAGTCACATTTACTCATACCCTCACATAGTAATATTTGATTCATCCCTTATAAATAGCACCACTTTTGTAATAGTAACTCACTTGTATACTTGACTTAAGTCAGGACCACACATGGGATTTTATGCTCTTATACGCCTGGTCACCCTAATTATCAGTTTTTTCAACTTATGTGTCATGAAAATTTCAATAGCTTTCCTGACCATTATCTAATTTAATAAATATATTTATTTGTAAATCGTATTTCACTCTACTGCCACAGCAAAGATCCTGAAGGTGGTCATTCCGCACACGGCCATCTTGTAATATTTAAAAAATGCAAAAATTGCAAATACATTTCCGCAAGCCTTTATTTAATTTTTTCACATAATATATATTATTCTTATGAATATAAAATTCCAGTACGTGTTTATGCTAATTCGTGTTAATTGTTTCACATTTTAATTATTGAACATTTTTTGTATACATTAATCGACATGGCAAATTAACTTGATTAAATAATGAATTTTATATATTATCCATAAGGTATATCTCAAAATCACGTGATCCGATTTTGTTGAGACCATTGACAATATTGCTCTACTCATCACTGATCTTTTAAATAAGACCAATAATATTGGTATTGTTTAAAAGATCAAGGTATTAAAGTTATTTTTTACAGTTTATTAATTAAACTCTTATCTTAATCCCTTTATATTATGAAAACATCTTTATTTGATCCGGAGCATTTTGGGAAGTAATAATTGACACACTTTATATATTTATCGTTAATATATAATTTAAATAAATTTTTTTTAAATATTTTATTTAAATTTGTAAAATTATTTTAATAATTCATAATTTATGCATTTTAATATGTAAAATAATGATTTAAATAAAGTTTTACGCCTCAACAATGAATAATAAATTAACACTTTTACAATGCTATATAAAGTCAATCGCAAAATACCATTCCTTTTCTAAAATAATTATATAA
>LBFL01013049.1:0-12060 GCA_000988845.1 Hypochthonius rufulus
AATATGTTTACGGTAGAGAAGTTTATATGTAATCTAATCAATAAAGCAGATAATTATATAAATTAAATAAAATCATTTCTGATATATATATTTATCAAGAAATATATTGAATAATAAATTATCAAATAATATAAAATGAAAAATATTTATTACTTTAATAATTAATGCGCAATATTTACGAATGGTGATTTATAAATGTATAATATTAACAAAGATTTTTCCGCTTTCCTTTTCATATGACATTTTATATGACATTTCATGACCTTTTGCTATTTACACGTGACTATGAATTTTACAGGAA
The DNA here is from genome assembly GCA_000988845.1 of Hypochthonius rufulus. Lineage (NCBI taxonomy): Eukaryota > Metazoa > Arthropoda > Arachnida > Sarcoptiformes > Hypochthoniidae > Hypochthonius > Hypochthonius rufulus. Next base: position 302 of record LBFL01013049.1, read on the forward strand.
AAATAATATCCAATATTATAAAGAATGTTATACTTAAATTTTGACAAATCCTATTGCCTAAGGGTACGCCACTAGAGTTTACCGTTGTCTGTTGTGAGGGGATATTACTATGAGAGATAAGATTAAAAAAAAGAAAATTTCCTTAATGCTTATAACGCTTAAATATAAAATTACAGATAAACATGTTTTTTAAAATTACATAAAACCAATGAATGCAGACGTATCTTTCAATGTCAGACTATATTATTCATATATACAGAGTGTATCAGTGTTGGTCAATGGGTAAAAGAGTAATGAATTACTCATTAACGGATTTTTGAGTCCTCAATTAATCCTTAGGCATTTTGGCGAAAATTGTCTCACATCATCCTGGAAAATCCGGAAAAATTACCAACAAATCCTTGAATTTTGAATTAAAATTATAAAATTATCCTCCATCTTTGAGGCAAAAATTGTGAAATTTATCCCCTTTTTCTCTAGTAAAATTTTCAATATTATCACTTCCTTCTAAGAATATTTTTAGAGATTTTTAAAATCCCCCCTTTGGATTTGGAAAAGTCGATCCTTTGCCATGTCTGATATATATAAATTCATTGTAAACAATTTTTAAAAATATAATATTAGAGATAATATAGAAACCTTAACTTTTATTAATTATATCGTGTTTTTAAATCTCTAAAATACAATACTAATCCTTAACTTTGCATTGTTGAAGAATATAAAACTTTATATATACTCTTATCTAACATAAGACAGAAAAAAGAAGTTTTTCTGATGAAAATGCATCCCACAAATTACTTCCTTTATTTTTATCATAAATGATGTATTTTAAAGTATTTTTTCTCATAAAATGTGTGCATATAAATACAGGAAATCTTTCAATGCATTTCAATATAGTTTTTGACTGTACAATACAAATCAGTTAAAAAGAGAGAACGTATGTTTGTAAATATCGTATGGTATTACATGATTAGTTATTTACAGGATGTTCAGTCTTAATGAATATGACCCGTAATAAACTTTGCAAATTAATCATATTAACGTATTGATAAGTTAAAAGTTTACATATTAAAAAAATAAAATGTCTGATAATTTATTTTATTCGTCATATTCAATTGGCAGAGGAAGAAAATTATAATATAAAATGTTGAGGTCATATATGAGGTCATATTTGAGGTCATATATTTAAGGTCAAAGTTGGACATAAATGTTTAAGGAAATGACATTAAATTTTAAATTTTTAAGCGGATGTGTGTGTATAGCTCGACTCATATATTAGCATAATTTTATTCTTATAGCAATTCTCAAGAATAAAAAAAAATATAACAGAAAAAAACGAGTTTTTAAACTTTGACCTTAGATTTCAATCATAATACTATTGTAGATATTTTATTATTATTTAAATAACTCAAATACCAATTTGATTATTGTTGTATCCGTTATACAATGCTGTTCCTTACCCTTTACAATAATATAAAAACTGAAGTCATTGCCTTTATATTCATTGAATATCATTGGTGTTTAGACACACTTAAATAAGTATATCTCAAATATAATTTATAATTTCATGATATACTTAATTCTATTAAAAGGCATTCACTTTTTAAATAGTTTATTATCATATGATTGAGAAGGTTATGACATATGTTTTATCGGATAATGCACTAACAATTTTTATATGGTATAATACAATATATTTATGCATTAACCTTCTGTATTAACCTTCGCTTATGATTACGTTAAACAATGTAATCATTTTGTTTATTTTTAAAAATGATAAAAATTTAATTTAATTTATTCTAAAAAATCATAATTGAAATTTTATAATTAAATATTATTGAATAAATTATTAAATTTCAATATAAAAACTTTAAGAAAATACAATACAATTATTAAAGACTTAACCATAACCATTACTTTTTAAACATAATCATTAAGAAATTTAATGCGTTTTTGACATTCTAGAATTAACTATTATACTATATATACATGAGAGACTTAAAAAGTTTTATTGCAAAATGTGCATTAAACATAATTTCTGATAAGAAATATCAAAAGATGTCACTAATAAAACTAGAAAACTAGAAATCCCCCCTGAATGTACTATCTTATATTGAATGTAGCATGTAGCATTGTTGAACGGGAAATGATTTGCACATGCGTGTCACATTAACCGTATGATGGTTGAGGAACTTTACTTAAATGGTTCAATGTTCAATGTTCAAATGGTTCATGGCAATGTGTGTACACCTCTCACTGCAAACAATAAAGTTATTCGACCCCAACACTAAAAGTTGTATATACTGTCTCTGGTGTTTATACTGTTTATATGATTTTTCTTAACTAAAGGAATATATCACCACCATTTGTGTGTTGTCTGTTGACATTCTTTGTCTATTTTAGACTTGTAATTTACACTCTCGATTTATATTATTATTATTATTATTATTGTGAAACTCCGGCAGTGGTAAGTCAATTGTCAATTAATTTTTTTTGTGTCAAAAAATTCATTTTCTTTTGTTTCTTCAAATTTATCATTTTTCTTTCGTTATATAACAATTATATATTATATATGTTCACGATATGTTTTTGATTCACGATATATGTCTATTGTTAATATTACAGTGGAAATAATTATTAATCATAATATTCCTTTTTATATTTACGATTTAATAAATTAATATGAGTTAATAATTGAGTTGTCATTTTATGGGGATTTAATTCGATGACACTTCACTACAAAAGTCAAATAATTTATCTACGATATTATATCAATTCCTAACCATAGATAAATAAAATTAATTAATCCAAATATGGTATTCTTATAATATTGTAACACCTCTTGGATTTATATTTATAAATTAACGGGCAATGATCTTTGAAATTTTATGTATTTTTATATATTTATATATATATAGACACATGTCTATGTATACATATATATATATATATTTATATAATATATGTATGAATAACTAAAGGGCTAAAATTAGAAGAGAGAGAAAAAAATTATAAAGTCAAAGATTGAGAACACTTTAAGAGTTATTTTATACCGTATTTATAATTGAATTTAATGTTATTTATATTACGTCATATTATTATATGAGTACAGCTAAAACCTGAAGTCAAAAGTTGAGTTACTTTTTATAAGTCACGTAACGGGTCACTATATATATTGAATTGGTTTGAAACAAGTTTATCATAGATAGTAACAGGTTATTTCCCGGATGCACTCTTTAGACAGCACCAAATGTCATCATTAAAAAGAATAGAAAAATGCGGAAAATCATACACGTGATTATTACATACATATATAAGCGTATATATTTTATATACATTTATATGTATATAATATTTTTCATTATAAAAATTTATTACGATTTTTCAATTCGAATATACACCTTTTTTATACACGTAAACCTTTTTACCATGAACTATATCTAACGTAAACTATCTTAAACATATATACTATTTCCTACCAAATATAATATAAATATAATTATATTTTATGTAAATAATCTCTTTAATACTAACAACCTTTTTGATAGAAAACAAAATATAAAACTGTACTATAACATAAAAATTAATATATTCTAGACATATGTTTACAATCTCGATGTGTTTACTATTGAAAGGTTTATGTGTAATATTCCTAGCAAAAGTATAATTATATTCTTCGTAAATAATCTCTATAACATTAACAACCCTTTTGATAAAAAACAAAAGATGAAACCCCTACTTACATAACATAAAAATTAATATAATCCTAGATATATGTTTACGATCGCAATATGCTTACGATTGAAAGGTTTATGTGTAATATTGAACTCTTCAGTCCTGTATAAAGAGAATTTATTCATTCGTTCGATCATTAATCATTTTATATTATTTTGTATTATCATTTTTATATTTCGCTTTTAATAGTTAAATGGTATTTTATATATATATTTGTAATATGTTCTGATATTTCCGCAAAAATACTTTAGTTATTTACACAGTCAAATAACTATTTCAATGTATAAATATTCTTATTATTTACTTATTTATAACGCGTGTGTTGAACATATGCTTTTTATATATTTAATATATATTTTTCTCATATGTATTCTAATGTCAGTATTTTTCCGATTGCCGAATCCGCATATTCTCTAACATAAACATAATCTCTTTTCTCCTCTTCTCTGTGCTCATATAACACTCCTCTTCAATTACTTGTATTTCAATAGGGACCAATTGTTAGGGTTTGAAAATTACATTTGGAACCACAAAAAGACAAGATGCTGAAGAAATAATATAATATATAAAGGAGTCTCTTCTCATTCTGCCCCTGTAAATTAGATTTATCTCATAGCTTAAGTGTAATACATTAAAGCATGACATATCCCGGGATGGCGCTTACAATTAACTGACACGCAATTTACTCGGGTTAATTTGCACTTAAATTTGAATGGTTACGGTAAAATGAATATAAAATAAGTTAATCTTTAAAGTTACGGCATTTGAGATAATTAAAAGGAAAATTTACGTGACAATTTAATTATAAAAATTTACGTGACAATTTAATAAGAAAAAAGGAGCAGAATCTTTTAGCAATTATTTTCTCAAAATTTAAAAATGCATTTCCACATAAAAGATGTAAATGTAAATGTAATTTTAAGAAAATGACACTGATGTATATGACTTTGAAATATATTTAAAAGTTTAAAATTCTTTAGGGATGTTAATTTACGCATTGCATTTCTTAACCACTAAAATATATAAGACCGGTAAATGAGATTTGCATCGGTATTACACGCACATTTTATCTTTTAATAAAGCTTTTAATTGTACCGATTTCCGTTCCGCATCATTATTATTGTACTGATTATTGTTGCAGATACAGTAAATATTAATTGACTTTAGGATTAATTTAATTCCTTTTAATGAATATTTTCTAAATATTATCACATATTTTAATAATTAAATATTAATGAAGTGTGTTAAGTGTGTTAAGTTAATATATGGTTATTTACAAAGCTGTTAATACAAAACGGATATTCTTTTATACACCTAAACCTACACCTAAACCTACACCTAAACCTCTATTAAGTTAAGAAATTTATATGTTCATTTGAAATTTTAACTTTTCTAACATAAGAACCTCTCTATTGTAAACAAATTTTTATTGCAATATGTTGTATTACTATACGTTGTATAGATTTAGGTTTATATTTTTAAGTTAATTTTTTAGGTTTAACTGTGATTGTAAAAAAAATATATACCGTATTCCCTTACTTTGAGGAACATTTCGATTCACACTGAAAATTACCGTGTGTCTGGTATAATTAGAATTAAAATAACTGTCAAAATGAAGGGAATACGGTATGTAATTTTTCAGGTTCGACTTATTAAATGCTTATCACTTCAGGAATCGACATACATTAGTTAGGAATTAATGGGTTAATAAATATGTTAAGGGTTAACACTGTAAATATATACATATATATGCATAAGATTATAAGATATTTATTTCCGACCAAAACATTAATAATTAATTTTTAAAATTTTCATGTTAAACTTTACGATTTCCCGAATTATGCTGAAATTGACATTCGGATTCACACATTTTACTTTCATTTTCTAATAATGATGATAATCGTTATTTACATTATGAAATTTCCTCTTTGAAATTGCTGTGAATTCGAATATAGAGAAATATAAATAAAGTGAAAAAATGGGAGTAAATTTTATGCTTTACACAAAAAAAGTTGCCCCAAAGAAACAAAAATAGTTTTACACTGAAAGAAATGACGGCTCAAAAAACCAGAAAAAATGTAATATGAATGAAATCATTTCACGTTTTCTCGCCGCAGGCAATTCTTATACGCAATTTTACAATCCGCGAGATTTTCAATTCAATTCCCATATTTTCTTATCCCTTTTTTCACTTCATATGCCCCTATATTCAATTACACGTTTTTGTTTTTCTAACAGTTGCGGCAGTTTTTTGGTCTCTAACAATATATATCCTTCACATGTACATGTATATATATATAATGCCCGAAAGAGAATAGAAAATTTAATGCCAAAAAATTCCCATCGTTTGACGTGATTCTGTGGTATGTCGTCCCTTAACACTATCACACCTATATTTATATGAACACATATATCCCAATCCTAATGTTCTATTTGCTATGCCTGTTTATCTTCATCCATAACTTCATCCTTCAATTTCAATTCTCCGGAAATGTAATAACTTTTTTTTCACGTATTCACATATAGCGTATTCACACATATATACTATTTGTGTTTTCCTTCTCTTTTTCTCACTCTATTCTCAGGGGTTAATGCAATTTTGTCGGTTCCTGTGTTAAGGTGTTTCATTCGATAGATTAATGTATTCGCATCCATTCGAATACATTCTGTATTCTGATATTAAAAGTTCATTCATTGAAACATACTCAGTTGTGAATTGTAATTTTTTTCCAATTCAATTACATTATATGTCAATGCCGTGTAATTGAAAAAACATGCCCTATTTGTTTAACACGCTATTATCTATGTATATATATATATATAACATGATATCTATGTGTGTATATCACGCGTTAAAAATTAAAGTTCATGTGATTTTTCAGGTGTTTATAATGATAAATTTCCACTTAAAAAATTTGTTGCGTGTTTAATCATTTTTTGGAAGAAATCATTTAGTACCCCCTAAATTAATGAATTTATCTCTTTACTATATTCGTGTCGAACACGTGTTGAATGTGTTGTAGAATTGATAATACCGTAAATTATCTAATTAAAGACCACCCTCCAATAAAAGACCACTCTCTATTATTAGACCATTCTATAATAAAAGACCACTTAAAACTCTCATAAAAACAATAAAAAACCGGTCTTTTATTAGATCATTTACGGTATATAAATGAGTAAAATATATAGATGTAGAGTATCATTGTTTGTCATTGACAATGATTCTAGAATTTAATTTTTATAATAATAATTATTGAAAAACTTTTTACTTTAATTTTAATTGAATATATCCTTTATTTTAGGATTTATTATTGAAAATCATAATCAACAATAATCATAATCATTAATCATCGGTTTTTGGTGAGTAAATTTAAAGAATTTCTAAAAATTGAAAAATTTTTGGCGCGATTTTTTTATTTTGACTTTTCAATAGTTTTGTAGTTTTGTCTCTCATTCATTCTCGTGTCACTATCATTTTTTTGTTGTCATTTGAGATGCTCACTTATGTTATATGATGCGATACGATGAGCAGAAATAAGCAGTTTTTTTGTCCCTTTTATTATATATAAAAATACTTCAGAAAATGATATAAATATATTTGATGCCATTTGATGCAAAAAGCTGAAAAATGGACCCATCGGGGGATAGTCTATTGATGTGTTGTGATATAAACCTTTTTTATAGCATTACCCCATCACTAAGAAACTTATTCTGATCCCACAGAGGAGTGAAGAGCATTCAGAGAAAATCCAAAGAATAGAGTCAAACAAAAATTGAAATAAAGTAAAATGTTATACGCATAAACCTTCATAACTTGAACAATAATTTTGAACCGCAATGTGTTCAAGATAAGGAGGTTTTCAAGTTATAGAGGTTCTTTTATAATCTAAATCAGTAGATACGAATTCGGAGAATCAGTACAAGTTATAGAGATTTTCAAGTTACAAAGGATACAAGTTACTGAGGTTTATGTGTATATATAAAAAGAGAGGATATTTGAGGATGTGAATGTGAATGTGAATGTGAGGAAATCATGTGATTTAAGGAATTTTATGGAATTGACTTTAAAAGTGAATAGAAATTTTCGAATTGAATTTAGTTGAAAATCGAGTATTTTAAATTTAAATTATTTTATTTATTTTTTTCATTGTATATATTAAGGTTCATTTATCTTTTATAAAGAATCACATAAAAATCCTCTTTTTATGGAATGATTATATTCAATAAATAATAATTGAATCATTAAAATTTTCAACAATTGAATTTACCTTTAATACTGCTTTACAATTCTGATGTATACCAATACACATAAACCCCTCTAACGTGAACCGTCTCTATCTTGAATAGCCTCTCTAATGTAAGCATATTCTAAGTCCCGAACCTTATATAGCTATTTCCACACCTCTGACTTAAAAGCCTCTCTATCGTAAACAAAAATTTTCAGCGCAATATGATCACGTTAGAGGGGTGTAGTGTGTCCTGTATGTTATTGATAAAAATGAAATAATTTAAGTTTAACTGTATTAATATATTTGATAATTTATTTTAAAGCATTTGTAAATTTTAGATTTCTTCGATTGAATAGTAATGATATTAAATTATATTCGATGCCATACGAATGATGCGATAAAATTTTTTTTCTTTATTTAATGTGATATTTTCGTGTTTCGGCATAATTTATTACGAATGACAGAATTTCATTGTTCGGGCATCACAAGTACCACAACAACAATATTTTTTGTTTCATCTCTTTTGTCACGCTTTTCGCATTATATTATATACCCATTTAAGCAGATTTTGATATATATTTATTTCTGTATATTCTCATACATATATTCTCATATATATTCCCATTCCTAATGCATGTCTCTTTCACTCCTTTCAATATTCTCCCATTCACAACTGATAGTTCATCGCCATGCCAATGCCAATCAATGAATTCACTCACTTCGGGGGATCGGATAATATTCTCTTTTTATCCGACACTCTTTTCACACACTTTCAATCTCAATACCAATTCTCTCATCACATATTCAAAAGCTGACGGTTCATTTTATTTTACTCTATTGAAGTTCATCCGCCGCTGACCTTTTATTGACCCCCTTTTTAAAATGCCCTTTTTTTAGTTAGTAATAGCATTATCTGACTGTACCATCACCGTTCATACGCATCAGTTACATTTAGTGGCAATAAAGTTAAGGGAAAAATGTAGGCACTTCTGTAGTGCATATCTTTTTTTTTGCAATTTTCATGAAATTTCCCGGAAATTTCCTTAAAATTATTTAGTAAAAAATATTAAATATGAATTTTTTCTAAAACTTTTAGTTTAATATTTAAATATAGTATTTATTCTATTTAATTTAATTTAATTTAATTTAATTTAATTTGATTTTATGACATAATTTTTTAGTTCTCAAAAATCTAATAATAAAATTATTCGATTTTATGATGATGATGATGATGACGTGATTTTATGACCAGATTTTTCCAGAAAATCTAATATATAATATTTTCCCGGATCATTTTCATAGCAAATATTATTGACTCATTTAAAAATTATTCATTAATCAACGCGTGTATATTATTTAAAAAATATAAAATTTTTAGTAAATTCAAAAGAGTACCCTCCTTATTTGGCGTAAAATACCATCCCTTATGGTAGCAAAAAAGCCTGAAATTTACTCTACTGATGACAATAGGAGGATAGTGAAAGCACACATAATATTGCTATAATATATGTGGTGTTCTATCCTATGCTATACTATTTATATATACATGTCTCAGGTGATTAGATTTAATATGGACAGTCCATAATTGAATTGTGTATTGTCTAGAACATGACTAAAAAGTTTATTTGTGTCTATATTTTATAAAAAATATATATAATTTAATTTTAATAAATTTCTGTATAAATCTAATGCAATGTTCCATTTGTCAAGCATTTGACAAATAATTTGACATAACATAACCTGAGACCCGTACATATATACCCTAAAATATCCTACTGCAATGAAAACACATCACAAGTGCAATAACTTCTCCTCCTCTCGACTCACTCCATCAGCTTATATAATAGTTAAAGTACGGCTCACCAATTGGAGGCTATCAGATGATCACATCAAATGACACCAGTGACTGAGAGTTTTTCAGGGCTTTGAGAGGGGATACTTTCACTGAGAGTTTATGTGAGACTTTATATAAACATGAGGAGGGAGATATTAGAGTCCACTAAAGGGGGGTGAAACATTATTAGTATCATCCTCCCAATTTTAGCAGTGAAAGCGCAACAATTTTTTGATGTGCTAAAGTTTAATCTAAACCCATTACATTTTGCTTGTGTCTGTCTATGTGTGTATCACTACAGTACACTCTGTATATATCATCGGATAATATACTTCTCTTCTCTCTCGTCTTTTCAACATCCATTACATGTCACTTTCTCTGATAAGAGAGCGAATGTGTCACTATATATAACACGAGTGTATAGTTTGTGGTAAAGAGATTTAATTTGTACATCATGTGATGCCATATAAATATGCTTTTGTTAAAGGGAAAAATGGCATTATATTATAATAGAAAAATTATTCAACAATATTATTACATAACATCAGATATGTCAAAATTATGTCTTTTTATTTATCTAATTTCAAGAAAATTCTTTTTATTATTTACACATCTCACACATCAAAAATATACTATTAAAAAATCTTTTCTATTATTTACTTATTTATAGTGTTTATAAATACTGAACATATGCATTAATATATATATTTCTATATACACATAAACCTCCGTAAATTGAACTCTCTATGATTTGAAAACTTCTATAACTTCAACAGATTCTCGATATCTGATTCCATTGATTTACGTTATAAAAGAACTTTTATAACTTGAAAACCTCCTTATCTTGAACAATAATTTTAGGCTGCGATATATTCAAGTTATGGAGGTTTATATGTATATCCTAAAAGTAAATGTTCGCGTCACTGCACCAATGCAAACATAAACACAATCTCTTTACTTCTCTCTGAACGCAAATAACACACTCCCCTCCCCCTTCCAATTACTTGTGCAGAGCATTTCGATAGGGACCAATTGTTAAGGGCACGAAAATTGCATTTAGAGAATCACAAACGTAAACGTATGTCTCTCTCTCCAACAATGTCTTCATATAAATAAAAGTGAGAGACCACTTTCTGCCCCCTGTAATAGTACTTTCCTTTCCGAGTTTCAGTGTATTGCTGAGAAAAACCCTAACACGGGACGCGGCGCTCGAAATTTAATAATACTGTCAGAGTTATTTACTTGGGCTTTGAATTTATTTTCTCACACATCCAAAATGATAAACGCATACAGAGGGGTGATATGAGAGTATAATCAATTTCCAATCGCCGTTTCACGTCAATATATATATTTCACATGCGACAGTCTAATTTATGATCTTTAAAAGAAAAATCAATATATGAATTCATTTTTATTATAAACTAAAACCTCTCTATTGTAATCATATAACAATTTTTAAAAACATGTTTATAATTTAGAGGTTTATAATTTTACGTTATAAATTCAATAATTTTTCATTTTTTTTAAAAGGTTTATATAATTTTAATCTGTTTACATTATTGAGATAATTTACGTTATAGATATACTTTACTTTAATTTACTTTAGAAAGGTTTATCTGTATTTTTAAACTTATATTTGTCAATTTATGAAAAAATTCAATAATTTTCTATTTATTTTCACATTTCAATTACAATGATTTAATATCACTTTTGTTCTCATCCGTTATTATAAATGCAATCAAATAAATCACCTCATCATTGCCATTGGCTATGGTATGGGCTATTCTTATACTAAACTCCTCTTTTAGGCTTAAAAAACGAGTTTCATGCACCGCGACTCATTTCCGGTCCGTGAAGCGGAGGAGAGTACATTAGTATTTGATGTTCAAGAATAGTGATGAACAATAACTTTAGCTGTTGACTAAGAACATTACTAATTCTTCTGTAGTTACTTTTTT
>LBFL01013049.1:12074-23399 GCA_000988845.1 Hypochthonius rufulus
GATTTGAGTTAATTTATTACAAAAGAAGCGAAATCCTTAAATATTTTACCAATAAAATTAGTGTTAATTTAATTATTATATAGAGATTTATTGAGATTTGATTTAGCCTTTGGTTAAACTTGAATTTTTCACGATATAAAATAACGCTAAAAAACTTTTTAACCCTAATATTTTAACCCCGGTTAAAACTAAGCCTAATGCAAAAGTTAAAATACTTATCTCTAATGAAAATAACCATGTAATATATTACAACATCATAGTGCTGTCAAAAAGTGTCCCAAAACTAGTGATACGATTCTCTACACTCTCATTTCCTGTTTGGTTTGTTCATAACTTTCCCATATAAGTATTTCCCTTTCCTCTTTTTTCACTTCAGAGGGGGGGTAATATGTATTGTTGTTATGACGCTATACCAGCAGCAGCTGTTAGCATAAAGTCCTATTTTAGTATGAAATAAATGGTGAAAGACATAAATACAACAGAACACAACAGATGAAATTGAAAGTGAATGCTAATGGAACGGAGAGAGATCCGAGAACTAAGCATGCAAAAAAATAGTTGCAACAATTGTATTTGACATACGCTAATGTATGTGTCGAACACCTGCACTGATGATTTAAATATGATGCGGAATGACATTTAATCTGTCGTGATATTTGCATTGTTGTGTTACTATGAGCATCTCGAGTCTCTCAATTCAATTTACTTTTTTCGTGTTCAATGACCATCTCCAATGACCGTCTCCAATGACCATCTCCAATGACCATCTTCGAATGGTGCCACATAATGAATTCCTTATATTGATACTGATTGTAATGATTGTAATTCTTCCATTCGAATGTTGAAGTATTGTGATGGTAGTGATGGGGAAAGAGACAATATAAATGAATATTGATTCGCATTGTGTGATGTGCATTTAAGATTCGGGTATCGAACGAATGTCTCTGATTTCTTTATTAGACACACGAAAAAAATCTATTCTATAATACACTTAAAACCTCGCTAAGGTAAACAAAAATTCTTATATCCTTAGACTCAAATAATAATAAATATTTTCCAATTTCTACCATTTATTTGATCATTTTAAGAGAGAATATTAAATCTTCAATTTTTACGTACTGTAATATAATATTTATAATAATTTTATACAATATTAGGAAAAATTCACTATAACTAAAGGTTTAACTCAAATAAAATTGTATTTTATGCAGTTTTACGAAATCGAATACACTCATTATTCACTTATTTTAACAATTTTTCGCTGCCGAAACGGTTAAAAGATCTGAATAATGAGTGTGTTTTTTAAACTATAGATTTTAATCGCAAAATTAAATTAACACATTTATAAATATTAATATTAAATATATATTTTCAATTCAGATATTGCAAAATATCATTTATTTAAAATATACATAAAACTCTTTACCTTATATATTCTCTAATGTAATGTAAACAAATTTTTGAACCCGAATTATATAAAATTTTTCATTAATATTTCGACCTCTGTAAAGTAAAACCTCTCTATTTGAAACAAAAAATTTCTTCCGCATTATGTTTACATTCTAGAGGTTTAAATGTAGTAAATAACTTTTGTAAGATGAAAAGGTTTTTGGGAAAAATTCTTTGCTATAACAAAACGGGTATAACAGGAAATCTGTTAGAAAAACCTTTGTAATTTAACGAACTTAACATATCGAACGTATACTTTTATAATTTAATTATTTATTATTACCTTAAATTTGCTAAACTTTTTTTTAAAGAATCATAAATGTGGTTCTATTGAATTAAAGATTATTATGTAAATAATTTTTAAGTAAACATGAAAATATAAACAAAATTTTAAAAGTTGACTCATAAATTATGAACATAGTTATGAATGTTTTCCCGTATCGACGAAACAATTGATAAAATCTGTCATAAATTGAAAGTACGATTAATCAAAATATATATTCTCTCTCTAAATAAATGATGTCATAAAGTTTAATGGAATATTTCAAAGTTTGTGATGCGCGTATACATTTTCAATTAATTATTCTGAATGCAGAGAGAACATTAACATTTATAATATAAAAATGCTTTTATATGCTCAAATATCATCATTTTGTATTGTTTCATGCATTTTCATACATAACATAACATAGAACATCGATTCACATTCAAACAATTCTCAATTGTGCATTGAGGCACATCACTAATTCACTTGCATCTTCATCTTCATCCTCATCCCCCCATTCTCTTTTAGGGTTCCCAATTGGGACCGAGAGAAATGCATGCAAATGTATTACACCCGTACACAACAAACTAACTGTGCCTATTGTAGTGAAAGTTAACTTTATACACGAGAAACACTGATGTTAATGTTAATGTACTAATGCTAATGCTGCTGATGATGACGATTGTTGTACCATCCTTAACTCTATACCCTCTCCTTTTTAGTGTATCCTCCTCTGTGATCCTCATCCTGAGTCATTATTATTGACTTCTCTTTCTTTTCTGCTTTCACCCGACACTTACTTTCACATATTGGTATGGTATGAGCAAACATTTGGCTTCCATTAGTTTTATGCCCCAACGAATTGTTGCTCTATGTTATTATCATTGACATCCACCGTCAGACGCTATCTCCATCATTTGAGTCTCATCCCTTTCCTTCCCAAACCATTTTCTCACACTCTGTATACATATATAGAGTACACTCTGTATTTATACCGTATACATTCATGTCCAATCAATAGATATTTATTATAAGCCTTTTGTACCATAATATTCACTCTTTTCTGTATATGTATTGTTGGAGATCAGGGATTTGGGGTCCCGTGTTTATATGGATATTCAAATACAATAACATTTTCGAATAGAGAAGAATAACAATGGAATAAGATAATAATGAAATGTGATTTACTACCGAATGAGTTCACTGTTCTCTGTACAACAATGATATGACGTATAAAATTTTTCCTATGACCGTATGACCATTCGCAACAATAAAGTTTAATCTGATAATGCATATACAATTGTACAAATGTAATACTAATTTAATGGACGGTTTTATTGCATCTAAATTTATACAATGAAACTCCTCTAATGGTAACTCGCAATGTACAAAACCTCCAGAATGTTAAACGTTTTTTCGAGTATTTTTTTGTTTTAGTCCCGTAGAAATTAATTAAAATATTGTTAAAACTTCCGTAATGTAAACATACATTCATAGAAATTGATATGTTTTACCGATTTTCTCAGAATTCATTGTAATAAACTGTTATGAACTACAATATTCAATATACATATGTAATACAGTACAATGTCCTGCAATGCGATGCAATTCTTTATCATTGTTGCTTTTAGTGTATTTGCAGAATAAGGAAATTGTAGTTATATTAGAGGAGTTTATGTGTAACTCAATTCAATTATTGAACTTTTTAGTGAACCCTCAATTTTGTTGTTCTCATTTCTATTGATTTTCATATTTATAATTTTATACGAATCCTTTCGACTAAATGTGTAACTCCTATTATAGAAAATTCTGCATAAAATAAAGAGTGATTCAAAATAAAGTAAACACTAATTTTTCTTATTCTTTTTTTGCAATAATAAAGTTTCTAAATTTACAAAGTGATCATTAAACCCCCTCCCCTCATATACTGTTATATATGTTTACAGGAACATATACAAAATGTTTATTTTGTGCAATGTAGAGTTAAATCACAATGAGAAGCATCGAACGATGTGCATCATCACAGTGTAGATTACTTTTACATTTTAAGAAAAATCTATATTTTGTGTATGATTCTGTTGATATGACATATCAGTATTTATGTGTCGTTTGTTGATGGCTCTGTATATATGAAATTTGCAGTAAAAAGCTTGTCAATTCATAAAATATATGCAATTATATTGGATAATTAAATTATTAGAGCAGAAATTTTCTTTGATAAAAAAATATTAGAACTTTTGGGTTCACTTTATTTCGTATCACTATATATATATGAATTCATTTGCTTTATCATAAATGTGATTTTGAAGCATACAGTTGAAAGCATATAACATCCTGACGGTGATAACTGAAAAACATGCAAATGGCAGAACAGAAAAATATCACATCCAATATAATATAACATTTGTGTAACACACAATTATACAATGCCTTTTCGTGGTTTATCATTGCAAAATATAATGAATGATTGTTCCATGCAAATGATATCACCCGTGTCTTGTGTGTGATATAAGTAATAATGAGGCCGTCAGTGATGAGATATAAATGCGTGTGCGATGAGTTAACTCAGTTTATGCACGAGTTGAAGATGATTGTTCATGACAAAGATATGTATTTATAGAGAGAGAAAAGAGAGTGAAACCAAAAAATGAAAATGAAAAATTTATTGAAAGTATAGGGTTCGAAGAGCGTTGCAATCACTTATCTCGAATTCGTTTCTACACATAAACCTCTGTAACATAAACCCTCTATAATAGAGATGGGAAATTTCCTAAAATTATAAACTAAACTATTTGATTCCAAAATTAAAATAAACTAAAATTAAATATTTCTAAAATTAAAAAACTAAAAACTAAAAACTAAACTAAAAAATTTTGAAAATTTCAAAACTAGACTGAACAATAAACAAAAAAACTATAATATGATTCAGTTTAGTTTAACTATTCCCTTCTCTACTCTATAACTTGAAAACCTGTATAACTTGAACAGATTCTCGAGATCCAATTATATTGATTTATATTTTAAATTAATTTATAACTTTTTATTTGAATGAATTTATTTCTATAACTTGAAAACCTTCTTGTCCTGGTCAAAAATTTTTGACCGCAATATGTTTAAGTAATGGAGGTTTATGTGTATTTTCTTATTTCGGGGGGTTATTTCTTCTAACCCCATATATGAAATTTTTTCTTTCTTTTGATTACATAAGCATAAGGCCAATACACACGCAGTCAAACTTTAGCTCCTCTGTGTACTCCTTACGTGAGCATAGACTGATTTATGATGGGAACGATATGATGGGTCCTGAAATGATTAGATGAGGTACAATGTGGTAGTGAATTGGAGAATAATGTTTACATAACAGAGAATAGACATGTGAGGTTTATGAGTACAAAATAATGATGAGAGTAGAGAAAATGAGAAACTCCAATGTTTTCTCAGATATTATATTAGTTTAGAAAAGAATTACGTTAATGTATTATTGAGACGATATTATTATATGACAATCGATATTTAATGATATAAAAAGTTTTTTTTTCGTATTCATAAATATAAAAATTGACAAAAAAATTGGAGGAAAATTATATATTAAAATATATTTATCCCCGAAATTTCCGTTTCAAAATTTTTAGGTCACACTATTATTTATTACTTTGAACTTTGTACCCACTTTAGTCGAATCATTATGACATGAAAATTAATTGCTATTATTATTGTCATAAACACGATAACAATAATTTAAGACTTCCTTAAGTTGAACATCACATTATCTACAGAAAACAATCACAATTCTAAACCTTTATAACGTGAACATATTTAACTTATATTTTAATACCCCCATAAATTGAATCATAATCAGGAATGTTCTCCATACATAATTAATAAGTGTTACAGTATTCCTCAAGATTTGATGACTTTGGTGGGGGATGTAGGACCCCACCAACACTGATGGGATACTTATTTTCACATTTTACAAGGAAAATTTTTATTGAGGGATGTCAAATTTCTCAGATCTCTTAAGCGAGGTTAGATTTCACAAGGTTACATCCCGGTTTTTCTAAACAAATAAACGAATAATGCAAAATAAACATTAGGTAATTATGAAAATTCTGACTAGATATTAATTATCAGTTTTAGAGTTATTAGTAGTAAAGGATCGGCAATAGAACCACTCCTAAATTAAGCTAATAATTTATAATTAGAATTTACATAAATATATAATATATATTCTGCGTTATTTATGTTTATCTATTAGAATTAAAAGTTTAGAAAATGTGAAATTTGAAAATTCAGGATTTTAATAAAAATCTTAAGAAAAAAATTAAATTAGAAAAAAGTAATTTATAAAAAAGATAGGGGATTACCCCTGCACCCCCGCCACTACTACCCTTTACTTGAGGAATACTAGTATTAACCAAACATAATGTGATCCTATTGATAATACCAAAGTCTATAGTAAACAATAACTAATACCATAACACTTGAAAAAGTATCTTCGAGAATCATAATTTTTCTTAACAGTGTTTGTGTATATGTGTATTACATACTCACACATAACCTAAAGCATTTGGTTCCTGATAAATGAGTAAATGTGATGCTGGATTTAGTGTATACCAAAACATTCCGAAGTGCTTTTACATGTGATCCCAAAACTGATGCTATGGAATAACACAGTACCAACTGATGCTACTGTACCATAACACAGTATACCAAATGATGTGTATATGTTTCTTTCAGCACCAATAGTTCATATGTTTTTTATACCATTACTCACGTGTTTTTTGCTTATCCATGAGAATGGGTACGGGTCTCAGGTTGAAATGCTTATAAATCGGGGGACAATAGCCTGTCAAAAAGAGGATATTCCGGGACAATTATTAAAAATATTTCACAAAAGATTATTTCAGTGTTCACTTCACTTTTTATTAATTATTTATATACGTATGTATATGTTTATGTATTTTAATGTATATTTTGAATATATGCGTATTAAATATTTTTTGTTTTGTTCATAGCATAGGGTTTAAAATATGGAAATTTTGAAAATCAATTATATTGAGATATACATTATAAAGATTTAATATTGTTCGTGACACGACCCCCCGTAATTCCGGAATATCCTTGCGAAATCGAAATTCCTGAGACCCGTAAGAGCGGTATATGTATACACCACCATAACGCAATAAACTATTCCAATGATTGAACCCATTAATCAATGGGCACGTGCATTCCGCGAGCATCTTTATTATGAGTAATGTGCGAACTTTCGTGATAAGTTTCTTTTGGGAGATGTATTTATATATTTATCATATATTCCTTTTCCCGTACGTTAACTCTAACATTATTATTTTTTAATCTTTTATAGTGTCATTGTGACTGATCATTGATGATATCGGATCCCTTAATTTTCAAATCGATTGTATAAGTGACTGTATAAATAAGCGATTGTCAAAGTGACAATACGAAGATTCACATCTAAAGCTGAATCAGTTTTGGTATTCGCGTTTAATTATTTGGTGAGTCTAATGTTTTTGTTTTGCGCATTTCTAAATGATAATTGCAATTTTCAATTGAAAAACAATTGCATTTACAATTGCATTGCGACGGATGTGATATGATTAGAGATTGAATTTTTCTTATTGAAAAATAACTTTTTTGGCGCCTCTATTTTTATATTGTGTTTTTATATTTTTATTTTTGTATTTTCTATTATTTCCGCCATATTATTGCTAACTTTAGTTTATTAAAAAAGCGGCGTTCATATACACTCGAATGATTCAAATCCAAAAAATTGTGATATTTGAGTCGGGAGTGTTTGAAATACATTAACACGTATCATCGCGTCTCAAGAAAATAGTGTATATATACGTGTATATACAGTATACGTATATATATATAAAACTCTTATGTGATATACTTATATGATATTAAACTGAAAGGAAAAAAACCTGAAAATTCGCCTCAAATGTTCCATTAGAAAACATACGGCACTTGAAATGGCATCACTGTTCAAAATGTTCAGCTCTGTAAAGTGTGAAATAATGTAATAATCGACTCAACTTTCACATACACATATATACACATATATATATACATGTCACATGATAGTGTCATATTAAAATTTTTGCAGCGAAAAATTATTAAATGCTCATTTTGGCACGAAAATTGATCAGTATATTTTTTGGCAGTGCCAAAACCCGATTTTTTTCTCCGCGTCAATGCGTGAGATGAACGAATGCAAAAGTTTTCCGCTAATACTAACGTTAACGTCTCATATTATAATTTATAATATATTAAGTTATATATTTTCTATAACACACTATACAGTGAGAGAGTACTATAACGTGATAGTAACACATTCTCTCGCATGTGTTATGTGAAATATGCAAATTTTGTCGGGAAATTTCCATCTTTTTTGACATTATAAACTTTAACAGTTCCAGGAGCATGTCATGCATTTCATTTTCAACATATCCCTTTTAGTATATATCGTATATACAATCAAAACCTAATATATGGAACCATAACCAAAAAATATGCACTTTAACCTTACCTCTTTTATATACCCCAAATCTTTTGCATATTCACAATTTTTCACGCATTTCTAAGATCATAAATTATTATAATTACATATATTATTAGTATTCATATCTTTTGATTATTCATTACTTTTGACCGATGCTTATGGGACAATCGTGTAAAATGCGAAGTTTGAGTGTATATTAAAGTTTATTCTTCATATTCATTTTAAAATGATTTTATTGTATTTGAAAAGTATAGTATAAAGAGTCAGTCAGTGGCTTATTCCCACTGAACACACTGATAATTTATAATATAAAATTTATGTGTATATATCAAACATGGGATTTAAGTTGTGTTCTGTTCGATGTTCACGATTGAGCATCCTTTTCTCATTTCTTTTCTGATAATAGGTGAATGTACAATACTTTAATCCCTTAACTTTGCTTTAGTTCTTCTAAAGTTCTAATACATAAATTTTCTGATCGTTTTTTGGGGAATTATATATATAAATATATATAAATAAATCTACACTTAAACCTCTCTAAAGGAGATATATTTCAGCGGAAATTTTTATTAATACTAAGGAAGTTTTTACATTATAGAGGTTAAAATAGCAAAAATTTATATGGATTTGAATCTAAGAATTTATTCACGTTAAAGGAGATATTTACTTTAAAGGGAGTATTTACGTTAAAGGGAGTTTACGTTTGAGAAGTTTAATATGTATATATATATTACGTGCAGTGAAAAGCGCACTTAAAAATATGAGTTTAGTTAAAGTTAAATGTACACGAGAGGCGAATTTATCAGCATTTTGTTTCCATCCCTTTCACTCTCATCCTTTTCACTCTCACATCCTCTGGCATCAAATTGATGAGCGTTGCATTTTTAATGAGCCATGAGCATCAGTGAATGGGATTGAGCATCACTCTCTTCTCTCGAGCATTACAATGGACCACATTTTCGCAATTTGCTTTAAAACCTCAATGTTTAATGCCGTCAGTGTATGGCTTTTATATATGTCATAAAAGTCACAACAATTATATTTTTAGAAAATTGCGTTAATAAATGAATATTGTATTAGTCTAAAGGGGGTTTATAATATGTAAAATATGAAATATTTTTCTTCATTTTTCGAATATGATTATACTTATTTTACTATTATTATTATTATTATTATTTAAACTCTTGATTTGAGGTTCAAATTTGTATCGTAAAATGAAGATTAAAGGTTCAATTTAACTAATAGCTCATGGGGTATTATTTTGATTAATTACTGATGCATTCAACCATTAAACTGAACATTATCAATTTAAGTTGAATCAAATAGATATTAGAACTTTTTAAATGATTGAACATTAATTGTTTTTAACTTGAATTTATTCTTAGCAATTTACAGGGTTCAAAAATTCCTAAAATAATAATCTCTATAAAGGATTCGTTGATTTTCACGTTCTCTAGTATATTGTAATTTAATTTCTAATTTAATTTCTAATTTAAGCTTTAAAATAGCATCTCTCTTTGTTCTTCATTATGTCGAACATTTGCATTGTTTTATTCTTTTAAAATTCTTCTTTTCATAAATCTAATTCCCATAACAATGTAATTCCATTGTTATACGCATATAATTGAATTATATATTTTTAAATTAATTAACATTAACAATTGTCGTGTTATACATGTTCGTTGCATATGATCGAATGTCCATTGTAATTGTATTACGTATTCCCTTATCACACGTCCTGATATTTTCTTTTCGTACATAATCATTAATCTAATTCTTCGTAAATCTGCGCGGAGAATGAATAAATCATTGTCATTTGCATGACGATACTGATGTTCTAAAGATTAATTACGCCGGCAAAAAATGATCAAAATAAATGGTATTACATTTGTGTTAATTAAATGTTTTCCCTGAATTGTGATTTTGAGAATCGTTTTTTATAAAAAGTAAAAGGGAAAAGGGAAAGACTCAGAGTGTTATATTCATTTTGTTATTTTATTTTTTTCATTTTTCCGTCACTTTTCACTACAGACGATTAATATCCTTATCTTAACTCTGTTAAAGGGGGATGTGAATCATCGGAAACTCTAATCCCTTTTAAGTTAAAATGCGATGATTGATGAACCTCATAGTGATGAGAGCCCTATTCTTATATATAAATATATACGTATATATACGTATATATACAGATTGTACATTTTGAACATATATTCTCTCTTTTATTACACAAAAGATATATATCGATGGAGAATTTCGTCAATATTATTGAACCAAATTACTTCTAAAAGGAACTAATGTTGTTTCGGCCTCTTTCTTTGTGTGATTATGATACGTGAATATTATTCCTTTGCATTTCTCTTTAATTTTCTTGTTTTTATTAAATATAATAATAATGCTCTTTGAATAATATATTAATAATATATTTTTCTTTTAAAATATATGTAAATCTCTTTATTGCAAACATATTGCGAAGAAAAATTTTAATTATCATAGAGGTTTCATATTGAAATTTATGAATTTTCAAACTCCACTGTATTATTTACTCCATAATTAGTGTTGGGAATATTTTTATATTCACCATGGTTAACCACAGTTAACCTAACCATAGTTATGTTAAAGTTAATTTTCTGAATGTCTTGTGGTTAAAAAGTGGTTAATGGTTAAGGCCTTTATTTTACGGTTAACCAAAAATTAACCAAAAATTAATTTATTTTTTAACTTTTTAAAGAATTTGAATTTATATATCAGTATAATCACAATTTAATAGTTAAAGCGGTTTAACTTTTCCAATTGCAGGTGTTAATTAATTATCGCAGAATAAATTTAAAGTCTAAAAATTGTTAACAAAATAATTGCTGTAAAATCTTCGTTCAATAAAAATACTTTTCAGTTAACCATGGTTAACCATTTTGAAAATTTCCAACACTATCCATAATTTTACGCATTTCTATAATGATATTTTGCAAAAAAAACAAAAATTGTATTCGATTTTTATTATTACCCTTTTTCCTTTACACAATTTGACTAACAATTTGTTAGTAACAAAATATGTATAAAAGTCGAGGTTTGAATGTGATTGTGTTCC
>LBFL01013049.1:23435-37101 GCA_000988845.1 Hypochthonius rufulus
ACTAAAATTGCTGAAAGATTAGTTTACATTATTGAGGTTTACGTGTAATTAATATTCTATGGACCATTATTAAGTTAACCCTAATGTACCGGTAGTTTCGGTATTTTTAGAAAAGTATAATCAAACTTCGAGAATGTTGTTGATACAGTGATTAATTACTAAACTTTAGGTAAACCCTACTATCATTTGATTGATTTGTAACTTTTACTTTATTAAAGTGAACATTGTTTAAGTTAATTCAATTTTAGATCATTAAATATTTGAAATTTGAACAATCAATTGATGCGTAATTTATTTGCAATTTAATATATATGTAAAATATATTATAAAATATATTAAAATTTAAAACTCTAATCCTTTGTTAAATCAAATCACACATAACAAATGAAAAAACATAACGATAATGATTGAAACTCATTAATTATCATAACCAAAAGAATTACGTGAAACAAAACATTCAATAACCATTAGTGTCATCATAAAATCATTGATGATGATTATTTTTATTCATTTACCATAAATTTCCTCATTATAAAAGTCATTCGGTTTTTTTTAGTGTCACTGTATTCTCACCCCTTAAAAAGCCATCACTGGGAATAGTGCTATATTTTTTGGCAGTCCCATTAATACACTATATTCACTTTTATTATTATTTTCTCAATTTTCTCACACACAATTCTTTTTCATTTGGTATATGTGTATGTGTATGTGTATGTGTGTGTTGCTTCACTGCTATACTCTGATCAAAACAAAATACCGAATTTATCGATTCTGTCATTTTTCTCGTAATGAGTCTCCGCTGCCATTGGTATTGGGGGATAAAAATAAAAATAAATTGCTTCAGTGACGGTAGAAATGTGATTTATTTTGCAGGAGAGAAGAAGACACTGAGAAATATCTAAATACACGATATAAATATAATAAATATATAAATACACATAAACCTTTCAAATATAAACTCTCTTTTATATAAATAATCTATATTACTCTATCACCTTATGACCGGAATCGTTTGCAACAATTATCTGCAGACCTCTCTATGACATGTAAAAATCTCCATATCATAAACATATATATTTGCTGACCGCGATATGTTTTTGTTATACAGGATTTATGTGTATAAAATATTCTGTGGCTTTAAGCTACTGATGGGGAAAAGAAGAATATAAATAACTGATGCATTACAATATATTACATTACACAACAATATTGTCGCATTTATTTACCGCATTCTGTCACCCGTTCTCATGCCTTTTGCATCATCCTCATCATATCGGTCATGATCCTTCATCCTTTCACATCATCCCACACCCTTTTATGTGTATATGTATATATACATATATATGTCTCTATTAATAAATCCCACGACAGCATCGGCATCATATCTAATCTCAACGACACTGGCGTTTGTTACGACATACCATACCAATGGTGGTACGACACTAGTGGTATGATACCACCGAAAAAAAGTAGAGAATGAATATGAAAGATATTTTTTTATATATAATATTATATATGATCTCTCATCTCTCTCCTTTTAAAAAAAGAAGAGGATGAACGACACTAGAGGATGACTGAAGGAGAAGAAAAATGTGTTGTCATTGATGATAGTGATGCGATGCTTCTGCTTATTATATATAAATGTTATGTGTGAATAAAAATGCCCGACTTTTTTTAGTATCATTCATTCAATTTTATCATACATTTATATATTATTGTGTATGTATGTTATATAATCATAATGATGATAAAGGGAGAGGCAAAATAAAATACATGACATGACAGGGATTCACCTGAAATAAGCCACTTAATGGGGGCTTTTGTGCCCATCTTTTTACATCCCATTTTATTATTATTATTATTATTCTCTTCCCTTTTTTCAATGCACACAACATATTTGTGAACGGTTCAGTCCCTATACTTAATTATGGTATCGCCGGTGAATTACTGTTACTTTAGCATCACGGATGCCATTAATGATACCGATTAACTGTATGAGATAAGCTGCCCCAAGTATAGAGGTATCACAGGAAATTATTGCCATCATCGACCTGAAGAATACATTAATAGATGAAACAACATCCATGTTAAAATGGGATTTAATGGAGGGTTTGACTCGTGATTTAATTACGTAACTGATTTAATTAAGATAATCTACAGTTTAATCAGACGCGAGAGACGCTCAAAAAATGTTATGTCCCTTTTAGACGAATATTGTTTAATTTTAATTATATACAGAAAAAAGGGTTTAAATTACAATGTCATTTAAAAGTGAATATAATGAGATTATTCAATTCTTGTGTATGGTATTAGATATGCGAAAGTAATTAAATATTAAAAACAAAGTTAAGCTTTAAAATTCACAATGAATTCACTTTAAACTCTTCATAACATGAGATCTCTAAACAAACTGTTCTGTTATGTCAATCTTTTTGACTTAAGAATATCGTAAACATAATCTATCGACCACAATATGTTTACGTTATAGAAGTGTGTTTATGTTATATTAACTGCACTTAAGCTTCTCTAACATAAACATATTGTTGCGGAAATTTTTGTTTACAAAATAAAGAGTTTTTCAATTTTTCATGGATTCAAATTGCAGAGGTATATAAATGGTTATAAAAAATTATTTGAGTATAGAAATACGTTCACGTTAAAGAGAATATTTACGTTAGAGAGAGATGTTTAAGTATAAATGAATAGTGAATTTAATTTTCTTATTAATTTTCACAAGAGGTTTACATCCTTCAGCATCCTTCAACAAAACAATGACCAGAAGTGGACACTGAACCACCATATAAAGTTTATTTTAGGTGTGAACTGTTTGAGTATACGTCAATACCCCAATAAAGTGATGCTTTTGAGTTAGTTCAAGATGTGTATATATTTAGTTTGCATAACACTAACAGGCAATAGCATAACTGAATACCCTCTGAGCGTAATGGTTGCATATATAAAGCTGTTGGAAAAAGCAAACATTTGCAAGTGAGATGCTCGTGTATTATAACTATAGTATGAGGCTGAAGAGATGGTGATGGTTATGGTGATGCTGTAGTGTGAGAGGACCGATGCTAACTGAGTTTGCCTCTCATTTCATTCTCCTCTCTCTATATTTTTTTGAGTAACACTAAAAGGGAAACGGTGTTCTTTGAGAGCCCAAAAAAGTTTTTTGCATTAATGGGGAACCACTGTTTTGTTTGGGTTTAGAGGTTATGTGGAAAAGTGTTGTGTGAATAGAGACTATGAAAACATTATTTTTTTTATTGAAAATATATAATAATGAATTCTTTATATTAAAAGTAATTTAAATTTTTTCATTTTTTTTGTTTTAATATAAATTTCTTTTAAGAATGTGAGTGAATGAATTTTTTGAAGAATTTTTTTTGTTTAAGAAATATTCATTTTTAATATTTCTTTAAAATATATAAAAATATACATTTTTTGATATTTAAAATAAAAATCTTTTATCATACCAAAAGGGTCATTGGAATTTAAACCTATTTATATGGTAAAAAGCATTTCAGAGGTGTCTTTTATAAGAGATGAATATAAAAGTAGAGTGATGCGATGATCCACTTTTTTATACACATTCCATGCACATCCACACAGATGCGTCAGTATTTTTTCCTCTATTTTTTGGTTAATACTATCATTTGGTTATATACTGTTGCCCGTTAGATATATCCTAAAGCTCCTCACATACACTGTATTGGATTTTATTCATTTCCCTGATTTATAACAATTTCTCTCTCTATTCTATGGAAATACACAAAAGTGGCATTATCCTTTATCCTTTGAATCATGAGGTGTATTGTTCCACAAATTTCTTTCTTTTGTGTCTGTTGTGATCATAAAAACTACACTAAAGTGCATATTTATCTCTATTCTCAATCTCCCTTAAAACTGATAGATTTTCATTTGTGGCAATTGTGCGCGCCGCACAAAAAATAAATAGAATTAATGTCCCCGCACATTATACTCCTTAGGAAAATTGCTGTTTAAATACAGAGTGTTTAAATAAACATATCTATTATTAAACAAAAATACAGAGTGTATATAATGAGGAGTACTTTTTAATAAATATATATATATACTAAAAAGTAATTTTAGTGTATTAAAAAATCATCTATTAAATTAGAAATTTTCTCATCCAAAAAACCGGGAAATAAAATTTTCAATTTGTTCTGTGTGTAGAGATTTAACTGGAAATTTAATAAAAGTAATCGGTATCTATTTAGCATATTATTCAAAAGATTTTAATACGTCTTTCCTTTTTGTATATATCCCATGATAATAATGCACGGTGATGATACTGATGTTAGAAGTGTAATAATGTATACTTAAGTTTAAAAATTCATTCCCTTTAGTGATGTTAATTTTTAAATTTGAAATTTTCAATCCCTAACAATTCATCGTATCCCATAACATTTTACCATTCTCAACAATTCACTATCTCCAACAATTCATCATCCCCCAACATTTTACCATTTTCAACAATTTCACTATCCCAACATTTTACCATCTCCAAACAATTTCCCCCTCCAACAATTCACCACCACCATCTTCAACAATTCACATATTCAACAACAATAGAGAATTGTGAAAAAAGATTTGCATCGGTGTACACACATTTTATCGTTAGCAAAACTTTTAATGATTCCAATTTCCATTCTCCATCATCATGATTTATAAGATTCCACTAAAAGTGTTCAGCTGCATGCAAATCACTCTCATCTCATTTATTTGGTGTATACGATTATTGCCCTCCGCTCAGTTTAACTACAGATCAGTATTCGCCAAGGGGGGATCTAGAGCTCCGAAAATCCGGACTACCCCCTGCCAGAAAATTGCAAAAATGAAAAAATTTGCTTAAGAAAAATGCCTATATGAACTAAGTTGACTAAAAATCTAATAAAATTGACCCTCCCCCCCTCATCCTAGAAAATTGGGAAAAAATTATGTCTGAACCCCCTGTGCCGAACACTGCTACAGATCTCTCTTCCCTCTCTCTATTTCTCTCGCGCGCGCCTGTCTTGTCATAGGAGGAAATTGGGCTAATTTGTGCCCACGACAAACGGAAAGCCCTAATGTTAGTACCGATATAATAGTCTTTTATTCGTGTTTTCCCTGTACTTTTGTACGCATCCCTCAAAATTATAACATTACTCATATATATACATCATCAGTATTATTATATTTTCATCTCATTTTACTCCCATTACTTCAGCACGTTTTGTTTCTCTCTCTCCTCTCCTCTCTATAACAATATCATACAACAATACCTTATCTTTTATCATCATTATGTGCATATTCTCTAAATGAGTTTTAATTCTGGGTATGGGTGTACGTGAAAAATTTTTTGGGTGTAATATTCAAGTCCTAATGGAAAATATTTTAGTAGAATTTTGGGATTGGAATATTGGAATGTGATGATAATTTAAAATTCTTTGAATATTTTTCGAAAATAGAGATTCAGAGATTAATTTTAATTCTCTACTCTCTCATAACAGAAACTTTTGTTTTTAAACTTTAAATAACTCTCAAAATAAACTCCTTAAATAACTCTCATATGTACACTTAAACCTCTGTAACGTAAACCAATTCTTAGACCTGAGTTATATGACAGACCTGGTCAAAATTTTATATTTTCCTAGATTAGAAGGGGGAAAGATTTAAAGATTTTGTTATGGTATGGGTAAATTTTATAATTTATTACATAGTTTAGAAATTTTTTATTTATTTTCCCAATTTTTTGAGGGTATTAATTTTTTTCAAACTTCTCAAGGAGTTGAGTTTTAAAAAATCCAAGGGAGGAGGTTAACCCCTATCTTACCTTTGGCCAGATCTGATAAACCAATTTGCTATTTAAATTTTTGTAACTTAAAACCTTTCCAATTCAAAGCAGAGTTCTAAGCATTCTTGGCAAATAATTCCCCCGCATTTTGTTTGTATTAGAGAGATTTAAGTGTAAATTGAACTATCACTATAAGTTGAACGCCCCTTTACACTCCGAACAAATTAAAACTTTTTTCCTGTTTAATCTCTTATTAATGAAACCCCATACTTTCTATGAAACACCAAAAGACATTATGATCGGTGCTTTAATATCTATGATATACGGTAGTTTGAAATAATAAATAAAAAGGGTGCTCATGTTTTATATTTAAGTACATAACCCGCGCGAAACACTCGAATATCTCATTTTTCCCCTCTTTTATTTCATATATAAAAATGATCGGTTAGAGTTTTTCTCTCTTTCGTTTGCCCATCACTTTCACTTTCTATTCTCTTCGTATTCTCTTTCTTCATTCTCTATTCTCTTTGGCATGATGATGTAAGTCGGTACCAATAGCGATGCCATCGGATGCCACCGGAATCCCAAAACAGATCGATATTTAAGTAATTTGAAGTTTGTATCCGAGTTTTAGGATTAGTATTATACGGGTCTCAGGTTAATCACAAATTATTATGAAATTCCTGGGTTTTCAATGGTTTTTTTGGATCATTCTAAATACTAGATTATTAAATCCCAAATTATATCATGTATTGAGATTTTGAAACAATAATATTGATTTGTAAACATTTAATCTCTATAACATAAACATATTGTAGATGAAATTTCTATGCATAATAGAGAAGTTTTTATTTGTTTACGTTAAAGGGAATATTTACATTATAAGGAGTTTAAGTGTAGATTAGACGTTATATTTTTAAATATCTGAATTTACAATTATATTTCATAATCAAGAATAATACTAATATTTATTATTAACTAAATACATATAAACCTCTCTAATGTTAATAACATCTATTACATAAATGCAATCTTTCACCCGAGTAATATAACTTTTGCTATTTAAACCTCTTTAGCGTAAAATTCACTTCATCGTAAACGAAAAATTTGCTCTGCAATGTTTACATTAGAGAGATTTAAGTGTAGAGAAATTACTGAATAAAATGAAATTATCGTGAATTTTGGATCCGTTGTATTTCCTATGGTTTTGATTAATTTTTCCATATATCATATGATGTTCTTATAAATATTATATTACAGTACCTAAAAATTCAAGTTTTAAAGTTTCTCTCTTAATTTATTAAAATAAATTAAAATATTGCAATTCAAAGCATATATTAATTACATTTATGATTATTATAATAGTTACTCATAAATTTCTCTATAATTAACATTTAATAAATTATATTTAACGTATAAATTAGATATTAAAGTAAATAAAAATTCAGAAATATCATGTTTAAAGATAATATCAGTGTTATTTCATGAATTATCCGTTTTTTGACGTTTTTTTTTCTCGATTTATAAGTATCTAAATCCTGCGACACGTATGATATTAGTGAACGGCGAGAAATGCCTGTGAAAATACACGGATTGAATGCTGAACAGATTCAGGTTTCTACTGTTTTAATGTTCATCTCACACATACACTCCTTCTTTTATCACTATGATAAAACGATGATC
This sequence comes from Hypochthonius rufulus, assembly GCA_000988845.1. Classification (NCBI taxonomy): domain Eukaryota; kingdom Metazoa; phylum Arthropoda; class Arachnida; order Sarcoptiformes; family Hypochthoniidae; genus Hypochthonius; species Hypochthonius rufulus. Next base: position 30,916 of record LBFL01013049.1, read on the forward strand.
TCATCGTATGTTACATTCAATTCCCAGTGAAAGTGTCTCATCACTCGACCCGAAACGACAATATTTTATACTTAAAAACAGATTTCAGTTTTTCGGGTGTTTTTTTCTCTGATTTTTTTCCTCAGACAATTTTCACTGTTCACAGCGGTTGGTTATTATATCAATAGTTTATGATGCACTTTACATAAAGTGTTTGAATTGCTCCACAAAAAGCCTAATATAAGACCAATTGAAGTTATAAATTGACAGATATTTGAAAACGTGTTTCAGTTCAACCTAAATAATGGTAACTTTTTGTTTCATAATGTAAACAAAATAATTCTCATATTACTTTTGCATTATAAACCGCTCGTACAATATATTTATATACATTTAAACCCCTCTAACGTTAATAGTGTGACCATATTGCTGCGAAAATTTTTGTTCACGATAGAGATGATTTTATATTAGAGAGATTGAAATAGCAAATATATATGGTTCCGGTGCTAAGAATTTGTTTACATTATTGGGATTATTCACTTTAGAGAGGTATATGTACATTAAGTCGATATAATTTATTCATATTTATTTCTTTAACAGTTGTATATCCATTCCTTTAGATTTAAAATGAATGATTTGTTAATTTTAAAATATTTAATTTTAACAGTTAATGTTTACATTTAACGTGAATTGACTGTATTTGAAGTTGATTTTTTTGCAACGATTTATTTGATTTTATTTTCATGAATTCCAATTTATTGTGAAAAAAATAAAATGAAATAAAATGAAGAAAATTTAAAATCCCTGAAAATTTCTAAATTCTTTTTTTGTTCGGAATTTTATATACACTCTGTGATTTCACAGTACTTCTATAGTAACTTCTATAGTATTGGGATGAATTGAAAATATTTTGATCCCACTAAAGGCACAATTCCGTTTGTTTTTCGGTGAAAATGGTGTGCTTTTCACTAAATTCTCCCTCAGGAGGACTTTTCCTTTTCTGACATTTTCAGATTGTCATTCGCAGTCACATTTTATACCGTATTTTTTAGTATTATTTCCATGCCTTAACTCTCCACTTTCGAATTAAACTCAATGTTTGATCAGGGATTTGAAACCGGTAATCTGATGGAACGAGAAAATTGGATAATTCATAAACTTAAGCGTCACTTAAATATATTGAAACTTTCGGCAGTAAATTGTTCGGCTCTCCATTTACGTAAATTATTGTTTTTTTATTTGCACATAAACTTCTCTAACTTAAACTTTTTTAAAAAAAGCTTTAATAATATTTATAATTTAAGTAAACTTTTTAAACCGAATCATATAAACGTTAATATTTTAATCTCAATATATTGAAAATGAGTTTTAACCTCTTTATCGTAAACATTAATTTTTAATAGCAATATCTTTATGATAAAGGGGTTTAACTATTATATTTTAACTTATAAATGAATTGATGAGATACAATTTTCTATTTGTTTTTAAAGTTTTTTATTCACAATTATAATAAACAAAAATTTATTGATAATGCATAAACTGTAATAAAATATTTAAAATAACATTATGCCTATCAATATGAAAATTCACTGAAAGAAAGTGGATCCACAGACCCACAGACTGCAGATTTTCCATTGTAAATTATTTTGTTTACAATAGAGAGGTTTTTGCATTAAAGTTCTTGTATAAAAGTTCATTTGTAAAAGGAATTTACATTTACATTATAGAAATTTAAGTATGTTTTAAATAGTTTTGAATATAAAATTTTATGTTTAAAATTAATATTCATATCCCTTTTTATGAAACTTACGATTATCATAGAGAAGTTTTTGTGCTTTTTTAGAGATTGAAATAGCAAGGCAATCCGTAATGTATGTTGCTTTGTTTACCTTATAGAGATTATTAACTTATTTTAACTCCTGTAACATAAAAACATTATCATATTTTTTAAATTTACTTTTGAAAAATGTCAAAATTATTCATTCAATTAACATAGTAATATATACTCGTGATTAATAATAATTTTTCACAATTATTTGTGTATTTATATCTCGTTAAGTGATGATAAATATTAAAGACGTCATACGTCTTACAATTTAGGTATGTCAGTGCTGCAGTCGTGAAATTCTTTTTCTCGGGCCAAAATGACTCAATATATTCGGGTCACGGTTAACAGTAGTTTCAAATTATACTTTCTATTAATAGACGATACAATTAAATAATTTATTTATATAATTTATATTTAACTCTGTTAATTTAATTAAGAATTTTTTAAAAACAAAATGAGATCATTAACTACCCGCGGACCCCAATTTTTTTGCAATACTCATGGTCTATGACATACCAATTTTATGACATTACCATGTCAATTGACAGTAGCAATTCATTTTAAATGAATAATATTTTACAAATGAAACACCCATAAAGTAATGCATCAAATTTCACTTACGCATACACTCACATCCAAAAAAAAATTTTGGAGACTCCCAAAATTAGGGATGAGTTCTATTTTCGTATAATTTTATTTAATTTATCACTAATGATCCAACATCATTAGAGTCATTCCTTCTCAAACATGATGTTTGTGAATATTTAAACAGCATAAGTAACTATTTGTAAGTGTTAATGAAGTCTTTTCTGCACACACAATTCACAAATGAACCAAACATTATGCTCAATTCTCATTACTTTTTTACTCTTCTCCTTTCATTCTTCATTATCATTCCCATTCTAAAAGATGCAGAATTTTTCTTTTACTCCCATCATCATCACTATCATCACCATCATCCTCATCCCTCTATCAGCATTCATTTTTGGTGTGAGGGAAACAAATCAGTGCCAAAATAGCACATTCATTCGCATACACACAGACTTTAGACTAATTCAATATTCGCCTTTTCCTATTCTCAGTGCACTATTTTTTTTCAAGATTCGGCCATTTGTTTTAGTCTTTTTATTTTGAGCCCTGAGGTCACCCATGAGACCATCTCACTTCATTATAGAGACTGAATCGAGACACACGACCACAACAATACCGATACTACCGTAAAGATTCATGTTGAGACGTGATTTTAGTCCTTTTGTTTGATATGCACTAAAAGATCCGAATCTCATACTGTGCCCCTTTGGATTATGTGATTCTCTATGTCATTATGCCGCTCAATGGTTTTGGTTCGATATGAGGGTTTAGGTATGGATTTTGATCGATTTGATATGTTTGGCTCCTGATGCTGAATTAATCCCCTCAAGAAATTTAGAGATTGAGAGATGCAGAATAACATATTTTTGCTTATCAATGGGATATATAAAGTGATTTTCTTTCTCTCCATTTACCCATTCCCTGTTTGTATATTCTTATTTCACAATATATTTTCGAAATTATTTTGATTAAAATTATTTTAATTATTTTAAAAATTTAATTTTAATTAATTTTAATTTGAGAAATTTGAGAGTGTAACTTTTGAAGAGTTTTATGAATCCATTGAAATATTATAAAAATAAATAAAATTATTTGAAAATTATTTGAAAATTATTGAAATTTTTGACATGAAATATCTGTTAATTAAATAGATAAAATGGAATATTTTTTTGTTGCAAAATATAGATTTTTAAAGTTGAAATTTAACTCATAAATTTCCTAAATCAAATATTAAAAAGAAAAAACCTTTAGGCAAAACAAGAATGGACAATATGGGTTTTTCTACTTTATCGATAAGAATGAATCTAAAAAACCTAAAGAATACATAAAAGTTTGTATATTGTTGTTTATTATGCCATTTTTATAAGAAAAAACTTTATGTTTGTAAAGTTTTTGGCTTTTGGAACCTTAAAAAAGTAAGAAAAATGAGAATTCTAAATCCAAAAAAAGTATATTCTCCTATTTTTTCACCCTCCGGCTTCAAAGTCAATAAATAAAATAAAGTGCTGCATTTTACTCTTCGGCACTTCTTTTTCTCTCTCTCCTCTCTGATTACGTCGTTTCCGGCGTTTCTCTTCCCTAAAGATTTTTCGGTTATAGTTTTTTTGAGGTTTTTTGTTGGGTTTTTCGGATCCATGATTTTGAATACTGATTTTATTTGCGATTTGGTATTTGCTTATTTCATTGGAATATTACATTTTTTAAGGTTATTTAACCAAAATTCATGACCTGAATGATGAAAAAAAAAATAAATATTTAAAATCTTTAAATATTTTTGTAGATCTAAACATTTATCATATAAAATTATAAATTTTTATTTTGAATTAATAAATAAAATACATTTTTATTTTGCGAAAAGTAATGTAAAATCTAAGGTTTTTTAGTACACTTGAAACCCTTTTAACGTAACCATATTGCTGCACAAATTTTTGTTTACGATAGAGAGGATTTTACTTTAAAGAGATTGAAATAGCAAAGGTTTATATTACTGTAACCTAAGAATTCGTTTGCGTTAGGGAGATTATTCACGCTAGAAAGGGTTCGCGTTAGAGGGGTTTATATGTACTCATATTATATTTTTTGAACCGTATTTTTAAAGATTTCAGAAAATAGTATTACAAATTTTAATAATAATTTTTTTGGAATTTTCTGATAATATATATGAAAAGTTTTTTGCGTGAATAAAAAAAGTTAAAAGACGATAAATAAAATAGATGATAATGCAATGAATTAACTTATTATTTATTAGATAAAAGCAGCCTTAGCATGCATCTTTACCAATTATTTTCTCCTTGAATGGTAAAGTCACATTACGCTTCAATAAATATCCGCATCGATGAGGTTTCTCAGCATCACTCCGGCATCCATGAAAGCATGTCTTTGACTCCAATTTATATCTATCCCTTTTTGCCAATGTCTAAGTTGATCCTTACGTGATACTATACTATGCTATCCTCAGTAGGGTAACATTCGATTCCGGCGAAACCCGACTCATTCAATGATCTTCCACTTGAATTGCGCATCTTTTCACTCCGTAAAAAAAGTCCGCACAACGATTAGATTTACCATTACATCCCTTTTTCCTCTCCCATTTTCTCTCTCCCATTTTCTCTCTCACATCTTTTCGTTTTTCTTCTTCATTCAAATGCTTTATCTTTTATAATCGCGCACATTTTTTCTATTACTTCTTTCCTTTTATTCAGGCTTTGCTAAGATTTTTATTTTTTACCTGATGGAGAAATGCGAAAATTTCTTGTTTTTTTCTAGTTGAGTTAAATTTTTAAAAAATTAATTTTAAGGGGGATAATTTATTTTAATTTTCTGCAAAATTTAAAGAACGTTTTTTATTTTTTACAGAGAAAGATAATGTTTTGTAAGATACTTTAAAGGATAGGCTGGAAAATCTGTAGGTAGAAATCCCTCCTCCATCCTAGCTAAATCTGCTTATTAATTTAGGCTCAGATCGCAACAATGAAACAACTGATTTTTTCCCCCTATGATCTTACATTAATTAATCACTACGATTACATAATCCTCGTTTTGATCGTAACTCTCTCAGGATTATTATTTTTATATTTTTTATATACAAAAACTAAAAGATTCGTCTTTCATTTTCACTAATAAGAGATTAGTCAAACTTTTCTCCATGTTTTATAGTGTGTTATTAATTATATAAATAATTGTCAAATGCTATGAAACTTTTAATACTTTAGTTTTTTGCGATGATATTCCCTAATTACACAGTTATTTTAATTCAGTACTCAATTTTTTTATCAGAATTTTCTCTAATCTCTGTTCTCTCATTTCATTCATTCGCTATTAAGTATTGTCGCGTATAACTTTTTTATATGAGAATCTCTACACTTTATTCTCATTAACAGTGTCATTAATTTAGTCGTATGCCATTTTTTCTATCATCATTTTGTCTTTTCCATTTACTCAATCAGCTAATTGTGTTAAAAGAGGACGAAACTTGTGTTAACGAAACTGTGCATATATGTATATGTATGTGTATGCATATACACATAAACCTTCGTAACTTGAATCCTGATAATTTGAAAACCTCTATAACTTGAACTGATTTTCGAGATCCGATTCTATAGATTTTCATTGTTAAGAAACCTCTATAACTTGAAAGTCTCCTCATCTTGAACAAAGATTATGGATCGCAATATGTTCAAGTTACGGAGGTTTATGTGTATAAATACATGTATATACGCATATACACACATATTCCAATTCCCATATGCATTTAATGATGTATTCTTTTAGCGAAAATTCCTCATTTC